>JAUTXW010004949.1:852500-913612 GCA_030620095.1 Kuschelorhynchus macadamiae
TGATGCCAATTCTCTGACACTTTGCGGTTTTGACAAGAATGTCAATCTTTCTTTTCATTTATGATTATATCATGGCCTCCTTATATTATAGGTAGTCAATTTAAGCAACGTAAATAATACCGTTTCTGTTAGAATCAACAAATTTTGGTTTCACGGTCAATTTACTAAAAAACTGTTGGTTAGAAAGATATCAAATAGGGTATTTTCTGAAAGCTGGCGATGTTATCTTTAATATGACAGTAAAATATATGGGGTGTTCCATTTAAAAAAAATCAATCCAAGGTAAATTTGCAAAAATTGACCACCCTGTATAACAGTGAATGATTTTGAACGACTTACAAGCGATTATTGTAATCCTAAATACATTACATTTTATAGAATATTTTGTTTTTCCATACCTGCTTCTATTGTTTTCAAAAAATGGCCGGAGTATAACCCTTTTTTCCACTTTAACCTCGTCCCATTCCCTTGGTATAAATTTTAGACCCAACTAAGCTGATATCAAAATGATCGTAACGAATAGGAGAATCAACTAAAATAATAATATACCGGGTGTCCCATTTAAAAAAACAAAAGTTTGGTTCACCACGAACTTTTCAGACCACCCTGTATAATGGGTATAATTTTAAAACACAGCGTTCTTGACTATCAATCATATCCCAAAAATTTTTTTTCAAATTCCTCTCCGTTTGCCCACAATCGTCCACCCCATCTTGGTTGCACCACCCTGCATATATATATATATATATATATATATATATATATATATATATATATATATATATATATATTGTTTTTTCAAACATTGCTACTAATGTTTTACCAGTTATTACCTATGCCACACTTGATTTTCGGGAATAAGTAGTTTTTAGAGTATAATGAATTCATACCAGTTTATCCATAAATCATATTTAGTTGTTCTGTAAAATTTAAAGTAAATTGAATAAGATTTTTTTTGCGTTGAGTAAAAAAAAATATTTGGTCGCCATATTGTTCCGCGATTTTGAATTCGTAATAAAAATTTTACCAGTTTATTGTACATCACACTTAATCCTTGCACAAAATTTGAAATTAATCTAGTAAGTAGTTTTTTCAGGTTGATTTTTAAATACTTTATTACGCCATTTTTTTTGCTGTCTCTGTCTCTATTTTAGTATGAATACCAAAATATTACCCATTTCATTCCTATGTAATACTTGATTTTTGTACAAGATTTCAGGTAAATTGGATAATTAGTTTTTTTAGTAATAATTTTTCTAACTTTCCACTATGCCGCCGTCTTCTTCCGGCACTGGGGTAACCAGGTCACTCCCATATGACCCTTAATTTTTAACTAAAATTTGAAGTGATAAGTAGTTTTTAAGATATGCCGCGAACTGACAGAGAGACAGACAAACCGTCAGACTAACCGACGGAATTGACAATACATATGTTTTGGCTTCTAGGGACGCTAAAACGTGAATATATGTAAAACCTGAAAGCCTGATTTTTTTCACGATAAAAATATTTTATTTAGTCGCCATTTTGTTCCGCCATCTTGAATTAGTACCACTCCATTTTGTTCCGCCATCTTGAATTAGTTTATATAATACAATTTTCAATCTGGCCACTTAGTGGAGTCTATTCAGGTTGAATTTTTAAATATTATTAAGCCTCCCTTTGTTCCACCATCTTAGATTTTACCATTTGATTCCTACATAGTACTTGATTTTTCTGCAAAATTTGAGATACATTGGATAAGTAGTTTTTTAGTAATAATTTTTTTAGCATTTCACTAGGCCGCCTTTTTGTTTTGTCACCTTGGATTTGTACCAAAGTGTTACCAGATCATCCCCATATGACCCTTAATTTTTGACCAAAATCTGAAGTCAATCGGGTAAGTAGTTTTTTAGATATGCCGCGAACAGACAGACCGACGAAATTGAGGAAACATGTTTGTCAGCATCTTGGAGGGTGGTTTTTTCACGATTACAATTTATTTTTATTTTGTTCCGTCATCTTGAATTCATACCATAACTTTACCCGTTTATCTCTATATCACAATTAATGCTTGCTCAAAATTTTAAATTAATCTAATAAGTTGTTTTTTATTAGGCCGCTATTTTGTTTTGCTTTCTTATATTCGTAACAAAATGTTATCAGTTCATTCCCATCTAACACTATGCAAAATTTGAGATAAATCGGATAATATGGTTTTTTAATTTTTTTTAACGTTTTACTATGGCGCCATCTCCGCGCCAATTTTTATCGAAACATCACCAGGTCGTCCCCATATGACCCTTCATTTTTGCCGAAAATCTGAAGTCAATCTGAAAGCTACTTTTTAAGCAATACAGCGAACTGACAGAAAGAAATACAAACCAGATGGACTGACGGAATTAATGAAACATATTTTTTGACATCTAGGGACGCTAAAACGTAAAGATATGTAAAACTTGAGAAGGGGATCTTTTTCACGATTACAAACATTTTATTTGACCGCCATTTTGCTGCACCATCTTAAATTAGTACCACAAATGTGTATTTCCTATAAAGTGGAAAGTGGCAAATGTTGTCCCAATTTATAAAAATGGTGCTAGAGACTGTGTTTCAAATTATAGACATATAAGTAAACTTAATATTTTCGCAAAAATTCTAGAAAGTCTTGCCTATACTATATTACTTAAATCTACTAACTTAGATATCATAAACGATCAGCATGGTTTTTTGCCCAAGAGGTCTATTTTGTTGCTCACAATATATTCTTTCATCTATGGATGCCCAGGTACAGGTGGACTCCGTGTATTCCGATTTTAGCAAAGCCTTTGATAAAATAGACCGCAATATTTTGATTACAAAATTGGCAGCAACTGGTGTACACGGGGACATATATTTCTAATAGATCACAATTCGTGACAGTAAACGGGCACCAGTCACCAGCCTATAACGTAACATCGGGTGTGCCCCAGGGATCTCACCTGGGTCCATTACTATTTGTTATTTATTTAAACGACATAAAACAATGTTTTAAATTTTGCAAAATTTTACTTTACGCAGATGATATGAAAATTTTTTCATCTATAGGGTTTCTTGGTGACTGTTTGCTTTTGCAAAATGACTTGGACGCCTTTTTTGAATACTGTATCCGTAATATGATTTTTCTTAATTTAGATAAATGTGTATTTATCACATTCACTCGAAACCTTAATGTCTTTGATTGTGATTATAATTTCAATAAAAACGTGTTAAAAAAAGTAAATAAAATTAAAGATCTCGGTGTAATATTCGACAAAAAGATGATTTTTGGAGAACACATTGATCACATAGCCTCGAACTGCAACAAAATGTTGGGTTTTATTATCAGAATTTGCAAGTACATTATATCGCACCATTGTTTGAAAACTTTGTATTTCGCGTATGTTCGCCTCTGTCGTCTGGACACCTCAATATGCTATTTACAAAAGCAGATTGGAAAGCATACAGAACAAATTTTTAAGATTTCTAGATTTTAAACAGACCGGTGTCTACAACATGTATTCTAATTTATCCGAACTTAGGCAAGTATTTCAATTATCGCCTCTTGAACACCGACGCACTCACAGTGATGTCTTTTTTCTTTATAAAATTATAAACAACCTTATAGATGCACCTGACTTACTGTCTGGTATAATGTTTTACATTCCTCCTAACTTTCGAAATAACTGCCTCTTTGCAAACTGCTTTTTTAGAACAAACCTGGCTAAACACTCGCCGCTAAATCGTATAACCTCCCTATACAATATTTATTATCAAGATATTGATTTATTTTATACTTCTTTAGTTAGTTTTAAGAAAAAGGTTAAGGATATTAACATCGCAAATCTTGTCTTCTAAGTATAAAATAGTTTTATTTATCGTAGTTGTTTCTAGTTATATATAAGTAAATTTAAGATCTGTACACTAATCTGTAAATCGTGGATGTCATAATTGGCCCCCGGCCTGTTGGCATCCTAATTGTAAATAAAATAAAATAAATAAATAAAAAAATCTACTAGTTCATTTCTATATCACAATTAGTTATGGCACACAATTTGAAATCAGTCACTTAAGTCGCCATTTTGTTCCGCTATCTTGTATTCATACCAAAATTTTATCAATTGATCCCTACATAGTATTTGAATGTTGTGCAAAATTTGAAAAAAAAAATTGCATAGGCAGATTCTTAGCAATATATATATATTTTTAGATATATATGTTTTAAATATTTCATTAGGGCGCCATTTTTTTGCCATATCGGATTTTTACCAAAATGTTAACAGGTCGACCCCATATGACCCTTGATTTTTAACTAAAATTTGAAATTAATCAGGTAGGTGGTTTTTTAGCTATGCCGCAGAGAGACTAACAGACCGACAGACAGACAGACGGCTCGGCGGATTTAAGAAAACATGTTTTACGACAGGGATCCTGAAACGTAAATATATATAGCTGCTTTTTTAAAGTGGGTTATCAATCTACTTATTAACTTTTAAAGATTGGATCTTGGAGATTGGATCTTGGAAATTTTTAACATATAAGATTAGAATATTTTAAATATCAGTTGTTATGTAAGTAGCTATTGCTATAAAAAAAAGTATAATCAAATAATGCAAAATCGCTTTATCTATTAATTAATTGTTTTTACATAATTTGTCTTAATCTATTATTCAGATCGGACTTTACAATAAGACAATATTTACTCAAGTGTTTTTAATTAAATTAACAAATAGTTTATACTATTCAAATGATAACTGCATTTTTTTAGATACAGATTATTGACGGCATAACTAAAGGTTGTTAAACGTTACTTAAAAATTCTACGACTAGCTATATTATTTGGACCTGTTCTCAAAAACAAGCAACCTTAACATTACAAAATTAGAAATAAAAGCATTTATAAATCAAACGCAGGAGATATGACGGTTTAAAATTGAACGAAAATAAGGAAAAATCACTTGATTTTTTTTTAAATATTGCTTTTGTTATTGTTGCAGGGCATTGGACGAGAAAAATGTGTACAATATTATTGAAATTAAACACTTTACAAAATAAAAATTGACCTTTCTACGATTAATAAAACAAGGTAAATGACGTTGTCGAACCAACATCTAACGTCTAAATCGTAGTTTACTTTTAAAGATTAATAAACATAAGAGATTAATTAGTTTCTCATAGTTAATTATTTTTTCTGTGTAAATAGTTTAATCCCAACTAACAATAACTAGTTAAATAAAATTATATAAAATAGTTAAAGAAAACTATATTACCTAATCTAAATCCTAGATTAAAAATACACAATTAATTATACATGTCTATACAAACTTAAATATAATAATTCACCCTATTTCCAATATTTTTTTCTTTAATACCTTTCTAAATGCAATCATATTTTTCATTTCATTGTAAATATTTATTTCTTCATAAACTAAACATTTTTTCCAAAATTACTTTTAACTTTTATCGTTTGAATTTGGTTATATTGTCTAGTTTGAGCGCAATGTAATAAAGACATGTTTTTAAAATTAATTGCTGAATGTTTATATCTTAAAATGATGAAATTCTCTATTTCTAATTGTATAATGTTTCATATATCTGAGAACTAGTCTCATTTTAGTGTTTTAGTTCTCCGACACGTCATATTTTTTTGTATGCTTATGGTTAATTGTTTAGTTTCTATAATAACGTTTAATTATAATTAAAAAAAACGTATGTCACTGATGATATAATTTAGGCATCGAAACGTCAGTAAGTGTAGTATGTCACATCGTTATACAAGCAGATAATATGGTAGCCACTGTTTGTGAAATTACTTAATGTAAATCACTTTTTTGCAAGACAAACTTGTTATAAAAAATTTAATTTTAATCTAAAATTGAAAAATGGGAAATTTCTCCTCGTGTTTCCTCAATCTGCACATGCACTGTTTAACTTTACATAGTTCAGCATTTTGATACCCCCTCCCTCACATCTACTTTTGAACCAGTCAAGATAAAAATTATAATTTTCACACACTTCCTTAGGTTACAAAATGCTCCTTTTTTTGGAGGTCTAGTTTCAAGAGGAGGCTAAGGCGCCTATATCCACAGGCCCCTTCGTAAACAAAGACCACAATACATAGCTAGAGTGATGTTTTGCGGTGATTTATTATTGAACAGGGTAGAACCCACGCAAATCCAGCTCTGCTTTTTTGTCTATATTTCGTGATTAAAAATCACAAGATGTTGGCTGGACTCCATTTTAAAGAAAAAATCGTAAGTGGGAAGTGTGTCAAATAGCAAATCTTTTGAAATGCCTCTCAGAGCTTAATTCGTCCTTAAAATATAGGGACATTTCAAAATGGCGGAAATTCTTAAAATAAATGTGACGAAACTGTTTGGTGGAGAACATAAATTCTTGAAATCTTACAAATAAAAAGTACTTCACGTGGTCCCAAACTAAAATGTCTGATAAGTGTGTGTCCTTAGTGTAGTACTTTTCTAGTTACAGGGTGGCCTGTAAGATAGAAAATTTGAATTTTATTTAAAATTAGTAGCACTAGTCCAGCACATAGCACTTGTGGATATGAATATTTTTTAGGAATTTTTACTTTTCAAACATGTAGGACCTGTCATATTTATGAATGGCCGCCATTTTAAAATGAGCAATTTACCCTATTTTTTAAGGATAAATTAAGGTTGAAAGACCTGTTTCTATTGAATATTTTCTTTAAAATGACTGGTTTAAAAAATAAATGGGATGTGGAATAAAGAACCACACTGTATAAAAATTTTAGACTCTAACTCTGAAAATAACTACAGTTAAATTTCTGAATATAAACCAATCACATACAATAAGATACTTCCAGTGTACAGTGAGTACAATCAGAGAAGATAATAATGATCTTTTTTTGAAAGCCACTAACTATTGACTATTCTGGAACTCTCAGGAGGGCATCTAGTGGACACAGAACGGAAACTTTCACAGCAATGGTCAAAAAAGAAATCATTGTTCTTGGAATTATATCGTGTCAGAACAGAATCACTTTCCGACGTTTCGCCTGTAATTGCTCAAAGCATCATCAGGGATATTTACTTCACGAGATCGGAACACTGAATGAGCTCGGACTGACCTAGACTTTTTATAAGTGACCTGTTTTCACCGAACCGTGACCGAGTGTAACGAAGGGTTTTCACATGTGATTGTAAAGAATTAGAAATATCAAAAAGAAACAAATTATACAGTTTGCTGTCTCTTAACATCAACATTCCACTGGACTTGTCATAAATGAATCTATTGAAATAATAGAGATACGGGCTTCAATCTACATTATACGTGGAAACCGATCGATGGTGAACACAGCTTAGCTATAAATAGCCGGCCTAGGCGCCTTTGAGCTCATTCAGCGCTCCGATCTCATGAAGTAAAGGTACATGAAGATTCTTCGGCAATGGAAACTGTCGCAAAGTGATTCAATTTTGGCAATGCCTAATCCCAAGAACCATGGGTACTTAATTTAACATTTTTTTTAACAACATAATAATGAGCTAAACAACTGTTCCAGCAGGAGCAGAAGTCAACAATTCAATTACCAAACCAAGAACAGGTTTCTACTTTTCTCGTATGAGGGGAGTATTGGAATAGTTCAAAAATCACTCTGAGACTTCTACAGATTTTTGCGTTTTTGGATTTCCAAAAACCATGGCCTACCGTTTCTGTCGGTTTGTTATTCTGTTTATGTGTGGCATAGTTTAAAAACTACTTATCCGATTTACTTTGGGTCGAGACGGAACAAATTTTAAATTTCTTTACTAAACAATTTTTATCTGCGTAAAGATATTTCATTAAAAACTTTTCCTTATCAATTTTCAAATATTCACTTGTATTAGATTGACTCGTTTTCGAGGAAAACAAGCATTTATGAAACACTGCATTTACTACGTTAAATTGATTTACCTGAAAATTTACATTTTCAGTAAAGTCCGGAGACTTATGATTAATATTGAATAGCGACAGATTTTGGATAAAAAGGTATTTATTATGCAAAAATTTCACAAAATTATTATTCCAAATATGTATGCGTTTTAGGCTTTTAGTTGAAAAACCTATAGGTTGGTTCTACGTGGGCACCTCTAAGTCTGATACATTCTCTTGCCCGCCGAACTGTGGACTACGTAAGACTTTTAATACTAGCATTAGGTTATTTCTTATGTATTCGAAGTGGAAGGTTAATTCGAGCTACCAACACGTCCCTGGTAGTAATTGGGTTAGCATATACTAGTTGTTTTAAATGACCTCAAAGGTAGCAGGCAAGGGGATTAAAGTTACGGGACCGGAGTGGCGAAGGAAAAGCTCCACCATGGTCTATCCAGTGACTGGTATAAACTGTGTTCAGATGTTCTCTCACCACGATGCTAAAATGGGTTGGAGCACCATCGTGCATAAAGTGCATGTTACGACGAATGTGAAGAAGTTCTGACGTAACTCTTCCTGTAAAAATTCTAAATACACCGATTCATTTAATGTTCTTGGTAATATTATTTGGCTTAATAAATTGTTTCCAATTATACCTGCCCATGCATATGCTAACAATAAATTCCTGCTGATAGCGCCCAACAATTTTCGCATGTGGGTTCTCATCACCCAAAAAATGCAGTATAAGGGAGATTATTATTCATGTTCGAGTAAATCCTGCTACATCTGTGCATAAAATAGAATTAATAAAACGATGGTTATTACGATGTTGCTGAAGAAAGCAATGTGCAAATTGCAGCCTGGCAGCGAAGCCATTTGGCGTAAGACCTTAGAATTTTTGGAGGTGAATGGGATGGAGCAGTTGCTCATGAAACTGATTCTGTAGAGTTGACTTTGTATTATTGTACTGGGCTGCGAGATTTCCAAGGCTAACGGACGGATCCTCTTCTACAGCATTTAAAAGGTTTTTCTCCAGGTCAACAATATGAGCAGTTCTCTGATTGCCGCAGTTAGCCTTACTGGTTATAAAAATACCCAAAACACACTGTCGCACACTGGTCGATTTGCTCTAAATCATGGCATTAATGCATAAAATTTATTTCTTTTAACATTAGCCAAAATGTCCTAAATTTAAGGTCAATAGTCCAAGCAACAAGTTGGCTGTGAAAAAAATATTTCTAGCATCTGACATTCAGTGACAGCCGACGTTAAAACAGAAATATTTGCACCTAATAAGTATTAAAAATCTAAGGTGAAAATAGTGTAAAGCTTTAATAGTTGCTACAAAACAATAATACCTGGTTAGATAAATTGTTTGTGGTGTGTGTTAATTCGAGGTATGTAGTCACAAAATACGCATAAGATTTTTATAATAATCGGATATTAGCGGGAAGTTAGGACAAAAAACTGAAAGCCTTCAAATCGCAGCTTTCTTTTAAGGAACCTATAATATAAAAGACTTTTTGTTTATGTTCCGCTTCTGATCCCGGTTCCAAATATTTTTTTTAACTCTTTGAATACTTATCTTAATTATCCCAAAACAAATGTTTGCAGATATTTGCAGTTTTTTTCATAAAATTTAAAATAAAATTGCGTGTTAGGTCGAAAATTAAACTTTGCATTTACAAGTGTTGTGTTTGAATGATAACATTCAAGTTTTATATCACTAGTTATGGAATATTTTACTGTATTTTTTTATTAAATAGACTAAATAATTGTTGAAAATAAAATCTGGCTAAATTCCTCTGTTTATGCAGGGTGTGTAATTAATTTGTCAAAGTTCAAAAACGTTGAGAAAAAAAATAATGATATAAAGTTATGAACTCATGATTATAATAATTCTGCAAAAAATAGGTATACTTTTTTTTAAATTTAAAAGTTCATTAATTGTCTTATTTCAAAATTTTATTATCCGCCTTCTTCAATTTTCTTACAGATATGGAAGAAATTGTGGTTTTAAGTCATAGAGATCTCTTTAATATACTGCAAAGTTGTCCTCAAAAAAATATCCAGTCGAGATTTTCCTATTTACATACTCGAATATTAGAGCTTACAAATCATGAAACTGTATCAAAAAGTTCAAAAATTAAAATTTCACGTTTTAAAAGTCAGTTTTTAAGTAAATGGGCAGCAGTTCATCGGATAAAGGAGGCTTTTATAAGCAAGTACGTTAAATGGTTGGACCTTACTATTAAGTTTCAAAAAAATATTGCCAGACATAAAGGACGCCCTAAGATCAGTTTTCAGGATAGCAGTGAGCGAACAAAACGTTTAAAAACTGGCCACCTTCGCAGTGCAACCAGTACACAAGAACTTGCATATGCAACACAAATGAGTTTCCGTGCAGAGGGGAATGTTATAGCTTCCAAAATATTAAAAGATATAAGTAACGTGCCACAAAAAGCTGAAGAATATTGCACTGCGTTAAATAATAATAAAAAATCACATTCTAAATTAACTAGTGATGAAGCTCTCTCTCTGATAATAGAAGCAAAGTTAAGCAAGAGCCAATATAATTTAATCAGAAATCAGGTTAAGGAGAAAAACTGTGACGTGTTTCCTGCATATGATCAAGTTCTGGAATCAAAAAGGCGATGCTATCCTGCACAAATTAATATTCATTCTGACACCGAAGCTGAAATTACGCTGCAATCTCTACTAAATCATATCAGTGAAAAACTGATTCAAGTTCAAGAATCAGTGGTTCAAGGTTTTGATGAAACGGATATTGATATGAGCTTAGTGTGCAAGTGGGGGTTCGATGGATCCTCTGGACAATCAGAATATAAACAAAGATTTGAGGGTGTAAATAAATTGGACAGTAGTGTATTTTTAACATCCTTAGTGCCTATTAAACTGGTATGCAACAAACCCAGACACTTTGAATCAATTATCTGGCAGAATCCAAGATCCTCATCCCCTCGGTTTTGTAGACCACTTAAGTTACAATTCGCTCGCGAGACAACAGAACTCACTATGCAGGAAAAGACAAATATGGATAATCAAATTAAAAATCTTGTTCCCTTTAGGTATATTGTTAACAATAAAACAATAACAGTACATTTTGAACTACATCTCACAATGATTGACGGCAAAGTTTGTAATGCTCTAACATCAAATAATTCAACACAAAAATGTTATATTTGCGGGGCCACATCTAGAGACTTCAATAATATTGAGGCTGTAATTCAAAGATCGACTGATGACAATAATTTTAAATATGGACTTTCAACACTACACGCCTGGATACGTTTTTTTGAATGCCTTTTACATTTAACTTATAAAATGAGCATTTCAAAGTGGCAAGCTAGAGGTGCGGAAGATAAGCTAAATGTTTTAGAGTCAAAAAAACGTATCCAGGAACAACTTCGTTCTCAGGTAGGGTTAATCGTCGACAAACCGAAGCCAGGTTTCGGAAGCTCTAATAATGGCAATACTGCGCGTAGATTTTTTGAGAATGCAGATATAGTATCAGAAATAACTAAAATTAATATTGATTTAATTAAAAAATTTCATGTGATTTTGCAAACTTTGTCGTCAGGATTTGATATTGACGTAAATAAATTTAAAACATATGCTTTAGAATCAGCCAAGCTTTTTGTGTCCTTATACTCCTGGTATGTAATGCCTGTTACAGTGCATAAGGTTCTACTTCACGGATCAGATATAATTAACTCCTACCTCATTCCAATAGGGCAACTATCCGACTAGGCACAAGAAGCGCGGAATAAGGACATAAAAAAATATAGGGAGGATTTTTCCCGGAAAACTTCCAGAACGGATAATTTAAAAGATGTCATAAATCGCCTTCTTGTCTCCTCGGATCCGTACATCTCAAGTTTAAGAAAACTGCCACAAAAAAAAATCAAAACATTCCATCCTGAGGCACTAGAATTATTTAAGACTTCATTAGTTAATGATAGTAATGTTTAGGCTTTTAAATTTTAGGTCTGATTTCGCCAAATATCTAAACTGGGATTTTTCAGCTAATCTTAGAATTCTTAGATTAGAATCATATGTCAAAAATGTTGTCCATTATTTTAAAGGAATCTTGTATTTATTAATCTCGGTTTAAACCCGTGATTCCGCCAAAAAAATAGGTGACAAAGTTTTTGACATAATGTCATTCCAAAGATTAGATGGTAATTCCAAGTTTAGATATTTGGTATTTGGTGATCGTTTTAGTTTAATTTTTACTTAAGATAGTATTTCTAGACATAATACCTAAATAGTAAGCCTATTTGTAGATTTTTTATACTACATGCACAATGGTGACATAGTAAATTTAATTTACAGTTTTGTTTTATGCTGGATTTCACCAACTAACCCAAGTATAATAAATCCGAGATTCCATCAAAATATAATTGATATGACTAATTGACATATGTTGATCTAATCAAAGATTAGATGATAAATCCCAGTTTAGATATTTGGTGAAATCCGGCCTTAGAGATAAACATGACTAGACAGTAAACACAGAAAAGTATGTTTTATATATTTTTAATAATCATTGTTTTGTGACTACACCCTGTATATTAATGCGCTTCTTATCAATTTCATAAAATCCTACGTAATATACATAACCCTAAATGTCTATAGATATAGATGCAATTATTTGCTAATTAAAACTTAGAATAGGAATTAATTTCAAAATGTACTGTTAATTTTTTTTTACATTTTCTTAATAATATTTTTCCCTGGGGCAAAATAGTTCACCAAACATTACACTATTCAGTAATTTTTTTTTTAAATAAGTGTAACTAACCTTATTAAATAAGTTTTCAGTAATAATAATGATGTTTCTATTTTTTGCCACGTTTTCGCAAAAATCGACCAGTGTGGTCGTTCCGATCTTTCAAATTACTTAATGGAGGAAAAATTCTTACCAGTTTCTCTTAACCGGCGATCTACCCGTTCGAAAATTTTTCTATCCAAAATTCGGCGATTGGGAAATCGATCTCCATAAATAACCGTCCTCTAACTCGTTAAATGTGTATTATAGCAGATAATTGATTTGAAGATTTTTCCACAAAATGTTATTAGTCAATGATAATATCTAGATGTTAGTATTAAAACGCCAATCAATTAAAACTTCACCGATCAGACATTACCGACAATGCAAATTTTCAGGTAGATCAATTTAACTACCAGGGACGAGTTTGTGGTTCAAATTAACCTCCACTTCTAACAAATCAGAAATAAATAGGTTATGAGTAACCCAGTCCACAATTCGGTGGGCAAGAGAATGTATCAGACTTGGAGTACTAACCTATAGATTTTTCAAGTAAATAAAACAAAATGCATGTTTGTAATAACAATTTTCTATAATTTTTGCATAATAATTGCGTTATATCTTTACTGATAAGTGGATTTTTGTCAAAATCTGTCTCACTATTCAATTTCAATCAAAAGTAAAGAAACTTAAAAAAGTTCCTTCCGTACTCCCCACCCTTCCGCTATTTTTCACTCTTAATATTTCTCTAAATATCTTAAGCTATGACATCAAGCACCTAAATATTATGAAGTTACGTCAAACGATACCAAAATTAATTGGAAAATTTTTTTTCCAGATACCTATTTTAAGAACGAATATCTCAGTTGCTGAGCAGTGTAGGAGAAAATTTTATATGACAAAGTAAATTTATTTATGCTTGTTTTATTTACATCTCAGTGATTGCCCACGTATTCTGGAACACCTTGAATAAAGAGCATTAAGAAAAATAAAAAATAATTAAATAAAAACAAAATATAATACGGTAGGTTCAGGATTATCGAAGTATTTTTTTTTGAATACCTATGTCAAGTCAATGAATTTGTGTATGTATGTTACGTCTGTATTTTAAAACCTTTACATATAAAAGGTACCGAGGAACTCATTTTTTTATTTGTGTATTTAGTTACATTTTTTAACACCAATACTCGAAAGTTTGTCAGTAGCAGAAAAATCCCTGAAAAAAATAATTTTCTATTCTATTGCCCAGTTATCTTCATCATTTCTATTACTTTTGTATTATGTGAATGAAATCAATTTAGCAGATTTTTTTCCACTTACCAATACTTGTCTGATATAAGACTACAGCTACCGCAAACACAGAATACGCCAAAAAATATTTAAGGAAAGCCATTATTGTGTGTGTTTGTCTAACTGAACTTTCGCAGCTCTCGCAACTACAGCACCTACTTAACGATCATTTCTATTTATACAGGTTTCCCTAATCTGTATGTTTAAGATATCAGGGAAAAATAGTTATTCGCCATTAGAGCAGAATTTTACAAGTGTTTTCTTGAAAATGCTCGCAGATAAAGACGATCGATAGATAACCGCATTTTTTCTAGACTGCCGTTAGCCATTTTAAATGACGTGATTATTAAAATTTCAGGGAACTTTACTCATATGACTGACAAACAACTTCAAATAAAAATGCAGACAAAAACGTACTAGTCGGGTACAAGCGGGAGAGGATATTAGATGTTCAAGCTGACCCTATGATCTTATAACAACGCAAACTGACGACAGTATTTCTGATTTTGACATCGAAAATTGTATGTTTTTTGCAATGTATTTTTCCTTCTTTAATAAACTGCTCAAAAAATTAGGCGGCACAGCAATTTTTTTCGTAATTCTTAGGAGACTGTATCTCGAAAATGCCTTAGCCGATTTTTAAAAATTGAAAAGATGCTGAAAGGCCATTATCTGTTTATTTAAGCCTGCAGTGGTCTTTGTGTGTGTTTGTACAGAGTGTGAAAAAATATAATGCAAAAATGAAAAGTTTTTACGCTCTGCACGTTTTGCAATAATTATTCTAAAACTTTTACTTATAATCTCCCTAGTACTTGAATTATTACCGAAAATTTTATCGTTTCTGGAACCTTTAACTATATTCTTATGGAATTTTCTTGGGTATTTGGTTCACTGAATTAATTGGCAAGTTTTAGAGATCGGCAAATAATTTATTTCATAGCGTGAGTTCAAAACGTTTCAACCATATTTTGGTCTTCATCAGTTGTCTGTAATGAGATATATAGGTAAGTCACGGCACAGAAAATTACAATAATTAAAAAAAATTTTTTTACCAAAATCAAAAAGAGGAATTTTTTTCGGCTTACCTAGAAATTAAAACATTATCCGAGATTTAAATGTCGGCATTTTAACATATTTCCATGCACCACAGTTCGTTACAATTAATGCTAAAATGAAAATAATACATATATGGCACATAGCACAGAACATTTAAACGTATTACACCCTAAATAAGTATACGAACAGTTAAAATGGTACTAAATTTATATTGGAGTAAGAAGCGATTCGTACTGATTTTATTTGTTTTGATGCTTTTTTTTTTCGTTTGAACCTCGAAAGAAAGGAAGTATGTGAACGTAAATTTGATTTTTTTTTTTTGGTTATTTTGATGATTATGTTACACAATTAAGTTGTTATATATTTTACTTAAATATTTAATGTCAGTTTTATCGTTGATACTATTTTTGTTTTTTTTTAATATTGGTTGGTTTTTTTCAGTTTTAAGTATCGTAGTCTCTTGAAAATTAAATGTATGTGATAACTGCTGTTCGTGATTAGTTAAGGCTGTTTTATTTTTTTTATCGTATTTGTGTCCATTTAATCTATTTTGTAAGTATTGGGAGGTTTGACCAATGTAGACACTAGGGCAGTTGGTACATGGAATTTCGTATATTGTATGAGATTTTTTATTTTTATTGGTTTTACATTTTAGTGAGCTGAAATTTTGTTGTAATAGATTATGACCTTTGTGACAAACTGATATATCAAATTTATTAAAAAGTTTTTGTAGATTTTCAGATAGGCCATTTATATACGGGAGTGACAAGTAATTGTTTTTATTTCTGTTTTTTTGTGGTGGCAGGGGATTGTTTATGAGATTTTGCAGTCGTGACTTAAACATAGAATTAATGAGTTTAGATGGGTAATTATTTTTGATTAGAATATTTTTTGCTTTATTTATTGCTTTATCCCTGTAAATTGTATCACTCAGTTTTATAGCACGATCTGCAAGTCCAATTACGACCGATTTTTTTTGGGATATTGGATGGTTTGATAAAAAAATCAAATATCGGCCCGACCAGGTGGTTTTGGTATACCACTCTGTTTTAATAGAATTGTTCTCACAATGGATGGTCATATCTAAAAAGTTAATTTTTTGATTATTTTCTATTTCAATGGTAAACTGAATTTTAAAAAATTCAATTCATCCTAAAAACCAAAAAAAATCAAATCTAACTTTACATACTTCCTTTCTTTCGAGTTTCAAACGAAAAAAAAAAGCATCAAAACAAATAAAATCAGTATCAGTACTCCAATATATATATATATATATATATATATATATATATATATGTATTATTTTAATTTTAGCATTAATTGTAACGAACTGTGGTGTATGGAAATATGTTAAAATGCCGACGTTTAAATCTCGGATAATGTTTTAATTTCTTGGTAAGCCGAAAAAAATTCCTCTTTTTGATTTTAGTAAAAAAAAAATTTTTTTAATTATTGTAATTTTCTGTGCCGTGTCTTATCTATATATCTCATTACAGACAACTGATGAAGACCAAAATATGATTGAAACGTTTTGAACTCACGCTATGAAATAAATTATTTGCCGATCTCTAAAACTTGCCAATTAATTCAGTGAACCCAAATACCCAAGAAATTTCCATATATATATATATATATATATACATATATACATATATATATATATATATATATATATATATATATATATATATATATATATATATATATATATATATATATATATATATATATATATATATATATATATATATATACAGTGTGGGCCATTTTGGTGATGCATGTATTTGGATCAAGGAAACTATAAGAGATATAAAAATTATTAAATGAGCAAAGTTTTACAGAATTTTATTGGTAATTTAAAAACGTTAGCGGCGTGCTTTTAACTTTTTTTGTATTTTGTTTCAAAATCTATGACCACTTTTTTATAGCCATTTTTGTGTAGAAAACGGTTATCCTGCACCATCACCAACTTTATTTTTTCTTATGGACGGCAATTGGATTTTTGCCTCTTTAAAATAAGCAAGAAAAATCCTATTCATTGATGTATAACAAGTTTACATTTCCTAAAGAAAAACCATAAAAATATTCAAAAATCCATTTTATTCTAGTAGCCTTTAGATTGGCAACAATATTTTTTCGTAATGTTTAATAAACATTTAATGTAGTAATCACAAGAAATACGAAAAAAAGCTCTAACTAGAAAGATACACATGTATACAAAAGAACACAATATTTGGTATATTAAACAAAATGCTGTCACTTTTTTAAAACGATATTTGTCGATCGTCTATGTGTGTTTCTGTTAATATTAGCAAACACTTCGTTAGCTCTCTCTTCGAGTACGGCCAATGTTTCGGGAGGTTCAAATTCAAAAAATTCATTTTTAACGTGCCCCCGCAAAAAGAAATCTATGGGTGTAATATCTGGCCACCTAGCAAGCCATGATGTAGGACCACCATTGGAAATTAATTTGTCACCAAAAGTTCTTCTTAATGCATTAAATGCGATAACAAATTGTGTAACACATATGAGACATATAACAGGAAGCTGACATTTTGTATATTACATTAAAAACAAACACAACTTGAAAATATAATACTTCAGTCACATACATAGAACGACAACGAGTATTAAAGTCGACTGCTACTATATTACAAATAAGACATGTAGGTGCTATGAGAATTCTGTTGTTTTTTTGTGCTGTAAGAGTTTAAAAAAAAATTATTTTACGAACATCCAAAATACCATTGTTATTTCATTTCTCATTTGGTATCCAATTGCAAAATAAAAGTGCATTTTTTTTGGGTACTAGTTTAAAAACATAATAATGAATTATTTAATAAAATATTTGTTAGAGAACTGCATATTTTCTAATTTTAAAGGTGAAAAATTTAATTAAGAATATTAAAATATATTTTATCGAGACCAGCTATTTCCGATTTATCGTTTATGGATTGAGGATTGTTTTTTATGTGGATCATTTCATGATATTCGCGTTTTTTATTGTGTGGTTCTGTTAAGAGTATTTTTGTTTCATCAAAGTTAAAATTATGATTAAGGTTTTCCTCATGTTTTTTAAGTGCTGTAGTATTTTTTTTATCGTATCGATGCCCATTTAACCTATTGTGAAGATGTTGGCTAGTTTGACCAATATATACAGAAGGACAATCTTTACATGGTATCTGGTATACAGTATGCGTTTTTTTATTTTTAGGAATTTCACTTTTTAGTTTGCTGTAATTATTATTTAGGAGGTTAAACCCTTTGTGACACACAGTAACATCATGTTTTTTAAAAAGCTTTCGGAAATTTTCTGACAGGTTGGGTATATATGGTAGGGACAAATAGTGTTTATGATTTTTTTTATTGTTTTTTCGGTTTTTTTTATCTGTGATATTGGAGTTGTGCTGTTCAATGCGTTGTCTAAAAATAGGATTTATTAGTTTTTGTGGATATGAGTTTAATTTAAGCACATTTTTTGCCTTTTTTATTGAGGTATTTCTAAACTCAGGGTTATACGCCAATGTACCAATAGACGTTGCCCTAAATGTAATTAAAAAAAAGTGGCCTGAAATAAAAAAGTATACAGATATTCCACTAAGCGATTTTTTAGAAGCTATAAAAATTACTTTAACATCAACCTATTTTAAATATAAAAATTCATTCTACAAGCAAATTGAAGGTTGCGCAATGGACGCCTCAATATCTAGTATAATTGCCCAATTAATTCTAGAAGACCTTGAGACCCAAATTATTTCTAAATCAAATTTTCCGTTGCCATTTTTCTATAGATATGTTGATGACTGTATTTGCGCAATTCCCACAGAGAAAATCAACTATACCTTAAATCTTTTTAATAGTTACCGTAAAAAACTGAACAAAATAAACTTTCTCGATATGACGCTACACCACAAAAATATACGTGGTCAGGTAGGTATCTAAACTATAAATCACAGCACCATATATCACAAAAAAAATCTGTAGTAATTAGTTTAGCCGATAGAGCAATTAAATTGAGCAACCCTGTCAGCAAATTTCCAAAAGCTTTTTAAAAAACATGATGTTACTGTGTGTCACAAAGGGTTTAACCTCCTAAATAATAATTACAGCAAACTAAAAAGTAAAATTCCTAAAAATAAAAAAACGCATACTGTATACCAGATACCATGTAAAGATTGTCCTTTTGTGTATATTGGTCAAACTAGTCAACATCTTCACAATAGGTTAAATGGGCATCGATACGATAAAAAAAATACTACAGCACTTAAAAAAACATGAGGAAAACCTTAATCATAATTTTAACTTTGATGAAACAAAAATACTCTTAACAGAACCACACAATGAAAAACGCGAATATCAAACAATCCTCAATCCATACGATAAATCGGAAACAGCTGGTCTCAATAAAATATATTTTAAAATTCTTAATCAAATTTTTCACTTTTAAAATTAGAAAATATGCATATATACCCCAAAAAAATGCACTTTTATTTTGCAATTGGATACCAAATGAGAAATGAAATAACAATGGTATTTTGGATGTTCGTAAAATAATTTCTTTTAAACTCTTACAGCACAAAAAAACAACAGAATTCTCATAGCACCTACATGTCTTATTTGTAATGTAGTAGCAGTCGACTTTAATACTCGTTGTCGTTCTATGTATGTGACTGATGTATTATATTTTCACGTTGTGTTTGTTTTTAATGTAATATACAAAATGTCAGCTTCGTGTTATATGTCTCATATGTGTTACACAATTTGTTATCGCATTTAATGCATTTTGGGTCTTTGTTTCTGATGGTAAGTTTATTTTTTGTAAATCGTATATATTTATTTAAGGTCAATTTTACTTTTAGACGCGTTATAAACCGGTTGAAAAAGTTGTACGAAAGTCAACGAAACGTCCTGGGAAAAAAAAATAAAATTATGTAACTGCCCACTACCTCGCGGTTTATTTTACTCAACCAAAATTCCCAAGAAAACTTTGCTGAAATATATATATATATATATATATATATATATATATATATATTTGTTGTTTTTTAGTCCTTCACGGATGGAAAAATACAATGTGTTTTCATGCTGTGTGTACATCCGTTCACTACTGAAGTTTTGCTGCCGTTTCGCCAAAATCACATTTGACATTTTAGGCAGATGTTCAAAATAACAAAAATGTATACTTATGTAGGTAGAATTAAATTTTATTTAAGTAGGTACTTAAGAAATAATACTTTGTACAAGCGAATTGAAATATTTCATGAACTCCTCGAGTTGTTCTCCTTGTAATAGTGAATAATTAAGACTTGCGGTGGTGGAACACCTGGCCGTTAATATATATATATATATATATATATATATATATATATATATATATATATATATATATATATATATATATATATATATATATATATATATATATATATATATATATATATATATATATATATATATATATATATATATATATATATATATATATATATATATATATATATATATATATATATATATATATATATATATATATATATATATATATATATATATATATATATATATATATATATATATATATATATATATATATATATATATAAAAAACACCGACACCTATTAAGGGCCAGTTCTTCAACCATTGCAATTCTTAATTATTCACCATTACAAATAGAAGAAGTTGAGGAGTTTATGGAATATTTCAATTTGCTTGTACAAAGTATTGTTTCTTAAGTGCCTATTTAAATAAATATCAAGTCTACATAAATAAGTATATCTTTTTGTTATTTTGAAAATCTGCTTAAAATAAATAAATAGGAGAAAATGTATTAATTTGTTATTAGGTATGTAACATATTCTCACAACTATTGTTACTAAAAAAAGTCGTGTCGCAAGGCGTTGACATTTCATTATGTGCCAAAAAATTTCCGCTTATTAATTTCAGTCAGGTCGACGAAAATTCCAGAAATTTTGTTGATTGCTATGGTAACGAGTTGGAATAACAATATCGGATTGGTTACAAACTGGCGGTATGAAATTTTTATAGTAATTACATTTAGAAGCTTTGTTGGATATCTCAGACCGTATTTGGCAGCTTTTTATTTTTCTGTTTGGAAAGAAATTACAAAAAATTTAAAATGTCTAGGGTTTCTTATATTTATTGTGGAAATTCCGGGATTCCCAGTTTCTCTATACTCAGAAGTATAGAGATATTGTATTTTTTTGTCTAGAAAAAACGTTACAGGATATTTTGAAAAACTCTGTATTTTTTAAATTAAAAAAGTATACATTTCTGTGAGTTCTTAATTTTAATATAAAGCTTTCGGAACTTTATTATCTCAGCTTTTCTACACACAGAAATATACCGATTTTGAATTTTTTTTTGAATAAAATTTACAGGGTATTCTCAAAAAGTCTGAATTTTTACTGAAATTTACAAATTTCTATATGCTCTTTTTATTAATGTGAAATTTTCGGAACTTTATTATCCCAGTACCTCTGCACACAAAACTATGGTGGTTTCGTATTTTTTTCGTTAGGGAAAAAGTTAAGTACAGGGTGGTCAATTATTATAAATGTCTACCCCATTAACTTTTTGCTTTACACAAGGTTTTACATTTTAGAAAAACAATTTAAATACTAAAGTTGTAGGATTTATTAGTTTCTAGCGCATTTATTTTTATGTATACATGGTGCCTCAAAAAAAGCTGACGGACAAAAGTTGCACTTTTTTTAAATAGAACACCTCATATTTTATTAGATATTTTGATTTTGTTGGAGAAACTAAGAATCAAAAATAATTATTGAATTTGGGCAAATGGTGTGTGGTATCAAAATTCTTAGTATATTCAGTATAATCCCAATACCAAGTTAAATAGTGTTCTATTTAAAAAAAGCAGCCTTTTTTGAAACAACCTGTATACCTAAAAATATATGCTCTTAAAACTACTTGTGTTAAATCCTAAAACTTTTGTATTTAAATTTTTTTCTAAAATTTAAAGCCTTGTAGTACATCACCCTGTAGTTAACTTTTCTTCCTACACCAAAAAATACGAAACCACCATACATTTGTGTACAGAGAAACTGGAATAATAAAGACCCAAAAATTCCATATTTTTTCTAAACAAAAAAGTGCTAAACCTTTATTCTTCTGTGTACAAAAAAGCTGGAATAATAAAGTTTTTTTATTAAATGTAAGAACTTATAGAAATTTGTAATTTTTTAATTTAAAAAATACCCTGTAATTTTTTTTCTAAACAAAAAAATGCAAAACCTCTATGTCTGGGTTTGGAGAAACTAGGATAATAAAGTCTCGGAATTTCCACATAAATTAAAGAAAGCTCGGATGTTTTAAATTTTTTTAATTTAAAAAATACAGAAATACAGATATTTTGAAAATATCCTGTACCTTTTTTACTAAGAAAATACGGCCTAAGATGTAGATCAAACCTTCTAAATATGAATAACTGAATGAAAGTCTAGAAAAACTATTGCAAGAGGTGCAGAGAGCAAAAAAATTTCATTTATACCTTATACTCTTTCACACCTTGTATAACACAAAAAAAATATTTTTATCAAAGATTACTTCTGGCTATTGATTACAAAAATAATGGCCTTACAGAATCTTTTTTATTTTTGAAAATCAGCTAAGGCGTTTCCGAGTTAAAGTCTCCTAAAAAATTAGCTGTGCCGACTAATTTTATCAGCAGTTTATTTTATTAATTTTTACAATAATGTATTTCCAATAATCAAAATACTATATCTATCTTATTGTCAAATAATATTAAATGCACTTAGTGAAGATTCCGAAAATATTTGTCCAAAAATAATAAGCGCGTGGGATACTTTTTCAAGGATCTAGATGGCATTTGACGTTTCCCGATTTCGGGAGATTTTATTTGTTCATTTTCAGAATAATCTATTAAGAATCGTTACTGTGGCTTGCAGTGGCGGCTCGTGTTGAATTATATTGGGAGGTCAATAACAAATTTAACATACTTAAAATGAAAATAATTGTCTTATCTTTACATTGAGCTTTAAATTCTCTTGAAGTTCAGGTTTACTCTTCGTTCTTTAGAATTGGAAAAATGCTGAATGACACGTTCGTGAAAATTGCACGCACATTCCTTTTATAAACGATTTCTCGATACCTAACATTGCTAAAGCGGATAGTCTATCTTGGCACAACTCCTCAACAAAATTTATAAGCCCTCGAAAAACGCCTAGATTTTCAGACTAAGCCCTTTCATCTTGGCCATGTAGTGCCAGCTCGAATGCCACACCAAATTTTCCACAATCTATAATTTTATTGAAAATATAACGATTTTTGGATACATTTTCATTAAAATCTCTAAGGGATTTTGTATAAGCTGTGTCTAGCTCAGCGCGAATATCAACCCTTCCGAACGTAGCATAGTTCACCGAACATTTCATGTGATCTGCAGAAAACGCATGTTTTTTTAATTTTATTTTAGTGTTTTAACTCGTTAACACCGGTTTTGCACCATAATGAGTCCGACGAGTCCTTAGAAAACAACAAACATAACAGTAAAATGAGTTAGAGATTTCACAACCACATATCCAGCTAGCTAAATCGTACATACTTTTGCCAAAGTTTCGATGAACCTCTGTATTTTTGTCTTTACTGGTTTGTCGTATACTAAGTTCTGGCAAATTGCGACCACTTACCTTGAATTAATTTTTTGCACTTCCGACATTTTATTTCATCTACTACATGTTCACAACTCAAACACAGACCGCCTTGAAAATGGTTATTTTTGCAAAATTAAGTTCGTAAGCACTTTTTAGTTGTTTTTTTTTGCACTAGTCACTACCAACATTTTATTTCCTCCTAACACTGGAGCCTGTGGTGGAAGATAGATCAAAATGCAAGAGTTCTAACCACACTACACCACAACTTGTTACGTTCTGGACGCGCGTTTCGCTAACCAAGTTAGCATCATCAGCAGATGATATAAACTGTTTATATAAACTGTGAGATTGATGCTAACTTGGTTAGCGGAACGCGCTACCAAAACGTAGCACGTTGTGGTGTAGTGTGTTTAGAACTCTTGTATTTTGATTTTATTTCCTGTATATTTCCAACTCACACATGAATCATAAAAATAAAAAAATATATATTACAAAAACAGTATATAAATCAATTTTCATCGATTAAAAACGTCCGAAACAATATCGAGTTAGAATATCGACCGAGCGACCTCTGAACAACTGAACTTCCGCATGCCGACGTGATTCTGCGACCGATCGATCGAATTATGAGAAGAGACCGGTTGATGACCCAAATCGCGATTTCATATTCCATTTGCTATCACGTTCGACAGCCGCTCGGTAGCTGTGAAATCTTCGGGTACTTTCGTCAAGTTTTAAGGTAATAAGACCAATTCGGACTGCCCAGCCTAGCTTAGTATAGCGTATTTTATTATGCCTAAGGAACGCAACGAGACCATTCGAACCGCCGCGCGCTGCTAATAGTGTAGCGTATTTAACTTTTCCCAAGGTTCGTATTTTATTACAACTATTAGGAGGAACGGTCAAACGAATAATTTATTTTCTGAAATATTTTTGGGCGGTCATTGACCAAATGACCCTATGGAAGAGCCGCCACTACTGGTGTGGGGATACATTTTGATCATTACAAAAAAATATAGGACTACCTAAATCTAAAGTTAGACCTTTAGTAATTACTGATCGGATATTATGATAAAAATGCTCTAGGGCTACACCCTGTGGCGTACTAAATATTTTTTGCATGATTCGTATTTCGTACTATGTTTATTCTAAGAACTAGTTGTACGATGTATTTTGCAATTGATAGATGAATCATAGACAATATTATTTGTTTACACAGTATATCAAACCAATTAAGCGTACGCCAAAGTGAAACAGCCTATATTTGTTGATGATCGAGCTCATATTACAAGTAAATGTGTAATAGTTTGATAAACATAAGATTACAATTTTTGTAGTAATATCTTTTAAGAATATAACAAATAAAAAAATCATTAGAAAGTACAGCGTGTCCAGTAAAGTATGCAACAAATGGAGAACTATTTCAATTCTCATTTCTCAGAAAATTTTATTCTTGATAAAATTTCATCCAAAGAAACTACAGGGAGAATAAACGTATTTCCAAAATATTCATCAATATACGGGGGACAATCAAAAATACGAAAACTTCTCAAGAGTAAAGTGGCATGATTTCTCGAAATTGAGAAAATTTGTATTAAGAAAAGTTGCTTAGAGTTAAAATACATGCCCAAATATGGAATTGTGTAAGAAAATCTTCAATTTCGTTTATTTTTGGTTTTTTTAAATTAAGTGATACTTCACTGGAATTTTTAAAAAAACTTCATTCATTTTCGAGCTACTTACTAAACGTGCATAGAATGAAAAATAAAAACTTTAATAAAAGTACTGTTCATAAGAGACTTTTTATTGTTGCCGTACGATTGTCAACTTCATATTTAGGGTTGTTGCACACTACCTAAAAAACAAAACTACATGGTTGGTTTTTCATTTTTGCTATACCTATGCTCTCTGAACTTCATGAAACAACTCGATTTTTTTCAATATTACCATCTCATTTGATGAAAATAAAATCAAAATTGTTATAGCATTGAAACACTATATCTAACTAAAAAATGCTATACTACTACTACTTAAAAACAAAATACATAATTATAGCTGTCTTTTCGAATGTCAAAATGTCAAAGTTTGAAAGTTTAACTTAAGTAAAACTAAATTTAAAAGAATTTACAACCGTTTTAAAGAAAGTGAATTACACTAGACTGGGATTATAAAAAAGCTCACCAAAAGTTAATCAGAAATGAAGATGCCGATATCGAGGTGCTACAAACATTTATTGAAACTCCTACAACATCGTTAAGAACCGCTGCCTGCAAGGAATTCTGAATACGGAAAATTTTGAACGAAGCCAAATTTCCTGCTTAGAAGCAGAATTTATTAATTAAATATTAGAGAGGGATTATGATGTGAGGCTAGATTTTTCATTTTAGATCCAAGGGGAAATTGATGACAATAGATCATTTCCAAAGAAAATACTGTTCACTGATCAGGCGACATTTAGTACTAATGGTGTAGCTTCTTCACAAAATTGCCGATGGTGGGCGGATAGGAATCCGCACTTTACAATCGAATGTAAAAGCCATTATTCATGGAAAACGAATGTATGGTGTGGAATATTTAATAACCAAGTTGTGGAACCTTTTTTCTTCAGAGAAAACTTGACTTCTCAGAGAAACTTACAATTTCTAGAAAGTGAAATAAGCGATTTTTTGGAAAAAATACCACTGGTGACAAATGAGATGTGGTTTCAACAGGGTTGGGCTCCTATCCATACCACCCAAAATGTTAGAGAGTAGTTGGAAAGAAAATTCAATAGCAGGTGGATTGGAAGGTATTCGAATTATCCATGGCCGCCGAGGTCGCCCGATTTTTTCCTCTGGGGCTTTTTAAAAGAAAAGGTTTATGCCAACAAATGTGTTAGAGAATGAAATTCGAAGAGCAGTAGCCCTTATCACCCCGCAGATGTTGGATAACGTCTTGAGATTTTTTTCAGAGAAAACGTGTAAATGTATCGAAAGAGATGGAAGGCACACCTAATAAATGATATTCCCCTTCTTATTATTGTAAATTTTAGTTATAAATTATTGAATTTAAAAAATCCTTGAATTCCTTTACTACTGTTAATATACCAATTGAGGGAAATATTGTTCCGGGCGTTTAATTTTCGTAGGTTTTACGAGGTTTTTTTCCAGGGCAGTAGGTAGAGGGGGGGTTCAGGCTTTTCAGCTTTTTCCTCTAACGCTTCAATTTTTTATTGATTTTTGTCCCCAAAAACCCCACCTGAAACAACCCAGGATGCCTTTTATTAAAAGTTATTGCAGCCTCCCGAAATTATTTATAGTTTTCTCCAATAATAAATACTAACTCCGCTTTTTCTTTTAAATTTAGTTTTGCAGCCATTTTTCGTCGCATTAAATAAACATTCAAACTTTGATCATTTTGACACTCGAAAAGTAGACAGCTATAATTATGTCTTTTGTTTTTCCAAAGCCACCTACCCTATTTCATAAGAATAAGTAGTATTGCGTTTTTTACGTATAGTGTTTTAATACTATACCAATTTTGATTTATTTTCATCAAATAAGACGCTAATATTAAAAAAAATCAAAGTTCTGTGAGCATAGGAATATCAAAAATGGAAAACCATGTAGTTTTGTTTTTTTAGGTAGTGTGCAACAACACTAAATGTTGACAATCGTACGGCAACTATAAAAATTCTCTTATGAACCGTACTTTTTTAAAGTTTTTATTTTTCATTCTATGCACGTTTAGTAAATAGCTCGAAAATGAATGTGGAGTATCACCTAATTAAAAAAAAACTGTAAAAAACAAAATTAAAGATCTTCATACAAAATTCTATATTTGGGCATGCATTTTAGTTCTAAGCAACTTTTCTTAATACAATTTTTCTCTATTTTGAGAAATCATGCCATTTTACTGTTGAGAATTTTTCATATTTTTGATCGTCCCTCGTATACTAATGAATATTTTGGAAATACGTTTATTCCTCCTGTAGTTTTTTTAGATGCACCAACTTTTATTAAGAATTTTATTAAGAAATTTTCTGAGAAATGAAAAAAGTTTCCCATTTGTTTTTTTTCTTTAAATTTCGCATGTCCATAAAATTGTAACAATTTTTCTGCTGCAATAAAACATATTTTTGTTTGTTTGTTGCTGATTATAAATATTAAACACAACCGAGAATTGACAAAAAAACCCTGCCATTAGAGGCAATGCTTTAGCAAGAAGAAGGACATATTTAACGAAACAAAAATATACAGACAGTTCAATTAAAAAATAGAAGTTAAGTTTGCATATTATTTTTAAATTTTTTATATTGTTAAAGTATACAGTGTGGTCATTTAAGTGTGCAACATATATAATTTTTTTTAAAAGTTGGTACGTCCTCGATAATCATATAAAGTGTACTTACTGGTTGCAAGTCAAACAGCATACAGGGTAGAGCAAAAAATATTAAAATCATGCAAGAATAAAGTACCCTTATTTCGAAAGATTCAGCTAAATGTTATTAAGAAAAGTTGTTTAGCATCAAAAGTTATGCCTGGATACCAAAACATAGCCTCCTGAGAAAAAAAAAAAATCTTGGAATAAATCAAAAAAGTTTTTGAAAAATTGATTTTTTCGATAATTATCATAAACACTTTCATAGTTTAATCAAAATCAGATCAGATCCGCATAACTCCGTTCAAATTTAAGTATACTTGCGAAATTAACTTGGATTTTTAATTTTTTAGGGAATCACAAACTTCAGGTTTGTTGCAACGATATTAAACACAAATTGGAAATTTAAACAAATGAAACAATAACACCTTTCTTAGATAATTACAAAGCCAACGTTTCGGCACTAATTTTTGTCACCATCAGGGCTTTACTTCTACAGCTGAGCAAGAATATCCCTTGGCTTAACCAATTTTTCAACGATTGCACAGCCTCTTTTCCATACCGAGTCAAGCTATCCCTGAAGAAACCCATGTCAGAAGTTACAAATTAGTGGACGATAAGACCAACAATAAATCTATTTTGCTGGAACTTCTGACATGTGTTTCTTCATCATTTTATTTTCATTATATGAAAAATTGGTCAAGTTCAATGGAGAAACTAGCATCACTCAAACCAAATTATATTCTTGCTGTTGAAATAAAGCCCTGATGATGGCAGAAATGGTTGGCTTTGTAATAAAAGTTTATAAAATTTGTCCAAGCACGCTGTTTAATTCCTTGTAGAGTGTAAAAGGAACAAATTGATGGAGAATTGGAAAATATATATTTTCGTTGTATTACTAAAAGGACACTTTTCCGCTCTATTCCAGGCCAAAATTGCTAATTTTTTGGTCTTAGGTTTTTGTAATATTATAGAATTGTTTAACCCAATGGAGACGGTGAAAGATAAAATATAATGGAAAAATTGGAAATATTTTCGTTGTATTAAAACGATGAAAGTATCAACAAAATTTAGAATGCAAAAAGAACCGAACAGAATAAGAAATTTGAATTTGTTGTAAAAATAGCCAGTGTTAAAAAGCTCTGAATAATAACCCAAAAAAAAGGTAACTGTAGAAGTTTCTAAAACTTATAAAAACACTTTATTATACCAAAACCTTTAGGAATGTTGGAGCAAATAAAAAAACAAAACAAATATTAACATTTTTGCACCCTGTAGCTCGAACACAAAGCTTTTGCGGATCCCTGTTTATTACTTTTCATTCTTATTTTTACGAGACAAATCACTTTTGTATATTTTAAATTTATTTTTTCATCTTGTTATTCAGGTATGAAGACGCAGACTCAAGTCCTGGTTTACGCTCACCTAAATTTATCGAAAGCCCTCCGAATGTCTCCTATCGAGGCTGGTGGACTTATCCGTATTATTCATGCGCAGCTCGGCGATGGTTGATGTCTTACAGTGTCCCGATTCCACCACCATCAGGACGCAGGGGGTAAGTTGACTGCAATTTTGTCATGGAGTGTTATATATTTCCAAATGGAATTATTCTATTTCTTATTTAGATTATGCATGCAAGTCGGTATTTTGAACCACTGCCGTTAATATGATATATGCACACAGGGTGTTTCGCTTAAGTGTCTTAATAGATTTGTTCTTTTAATTTACTAAAATCAAACTATCGTTAAAACAGGAGGAATATAAAATTGCAGTAGGCTGAATATTTAATATGTTGTTTATGGTGGCCCCAAAAGATAAAATCCAAAGCTAGCATGTCTCCACCTGTCTTCTTTCACTGTCATTTTGATAAATTGTTTTTAATAGTTTATTACAAGGGCTACAAAATTTATAAAAAAAATATTGATTTAAATTAATTTTTAAAGGTACAAAAAAAACAAAAGTTGTTTTTGTTTTTTTTTGTACCTTTAAACCAAGTGGAGACACGCCACCTGAGATTTTACGTTTTTAACTATCAGGAATAAGCTTTACTACACTTTTTTTAACTCATTACTCACTGACTGAATCAATTTCAATATGGATAAAACATAAAGAGTAAGTCTATGACGTATTTTCGGGCTGAGTATAAAATAATAAAAAAAAATAGAATGGAAAAGCAAAAAAATATGGGCGAGAAACCAGAATTTGACAATTTTGACCCCCGAATGTGGTAAAAGAAAGAATTATTGAATATTTGCTACTTGCATTTTATTTTTTGGATTAGTTCTCGCCACTATAGAAGACGTCAATGTCTCCAGAGGAGTAGATATTATTAATTATCAAATGTTAAAGTTATGCCCTCCTTTAATTTATGTGAATAACCTCATTGAATATAAAGATATTACTTCTTTATAGAAAACACCTAAGTGTCAAAATTTTAGAATAAAAAACTCTACGCGCAAATGTTCAGCTTCACAAATTAATTCTCGATTTTCAATGCAGTTTAAAAAACAGCACTGCCATGGCGTTAACCGTAGTACTTGACGATATGATTAAACCTACGACAACTTTATGGTATACTTATCATGTAGGTATATTAGACTATTCCTAAGAATTTTGATATTTTAAAGGATTCGATTCTCTATTCCATACTGAAATATTATGAGTTTGATACTGACTGAAATTTATTAAATTTCTTTTTAAATAATCGCTCTCAGAAAGACAGAAAGATTATTTTACAATAATATAGAATCTAGTATTATAGGCATTCAATCCGGTGTTTCTTAAGGTTCCATATTTTCTCCTCGACTTTTTATACTACTTTTAGACTACACTCAACTTTATTACTCTTTAAACGAACCAAATATTGTCTATTCAAAATATTATTATTATCTGAAGAGCACAATTTACAGTTAAATTCGAAAAAATATAAGTTATAGTCGAATGCGGTCTTATCGTGCGGGTCCAAAGGTCACCAACATTATGAATCAAATCAGAAAATACAGTGAATACCAAAATGTTGTGTGATTCTTTTATCGAGCTATTAAATTTCGATGGGCTATTTACAAATATACAGGGAGAAAGAAAATAGTTTTTTTTTATTATATTACGCAATATTATTAAGATATAATATTATTTTATATATTAAATGCCGAGGGACTAAATAAGAAAATTCGCTAAATATGTATTTGGTTAAAATTTTTTGGTTGGCAAAAAACAAAAATACAGAAAATGGCAAGCGCCTTAATAAAGTCGGAAGGCGGTTCAAATCAGTGGAACAATCAGGATATGTTCTGTTTATAGAGCCACTTAATGAAAGTGCAATTTTTTTATCAATCACCAAAAATTATGACCCCGCTTGACCTAAAAATCAAACCACTTATACAGTGTCATTTATTTAAATGCGGGCCACCCCTATGCTAAGAAAACTTGTTTTTTTTTGTATTGTGATAACAAAAAAAAATTATTTTGCAAAAATATTATGCACTTTTGTTAAAAACCCAAGATTAGTTATTAGTTCCCTCGTGAGATTTCTTCAGATCTTTACGTTTAAGGGTCCCTAGATGCCGGAAAACATGTTTTCTCAATTCCGTCTGTCTGTAGGTATGTCAGTCTGTCTGTTCGCGGCATAGCTAAAAAACTACTTATCCGATTTCTTCAAATTTCAGTCTAAAATTAAGGGCCATGCATGCGAAAAATACAGGCTATACATATATATATATATATATATATATATATATATATATATATATATATATATATATATATATATATATATAGCCTGTTTTTTTCGTTAGCCTAGAGTTTCTGGTAAAGCGATTTCACCGATTTTTATATATCAAATTTTGTCTTATAATTAATAAAAAAATTTACTTATTTTAAACACGCTTTAAGATTTGAACAAGTATTCTATAATAATATATTTATTGCATACAAAATAACAAATGTACTAAAAAAATGGTGTCAAATGTAATAAAAAAAAATTTAAATTAAAATTCACTGGCTAATATCCAGGAGCCAGTGGCAAAAGCTCTGAGAATCGGTATAACGAATGTACAAAAACTTGTGTATGAAAAACAAACATAATTTACTTCCGAAAAAGATTAAGAAATGTACACGAAAAAATCCAAAGGCAAAAGACTTAAGTTACAATGCAAAAATGGATACTCATAATGCAATTTATGAATTATACACGTCAAAGACTAATATAGTCCTTCAGAAACTTTTTAATATTATAGACTAAGAAATATTATCATCACTTAAAAACATCTTCTGAGTGGTCCTCAAATGAGGCAATAATTATTGGTGCTATTTCGACATCTAGAACTCGTTCTCGATTCCACCAATCCCATATTAATTTCTCCGTATATTCCACAGAATTCTTCCAGTATTCCGGTGTAATATAATTTGATGAATCTTGTCAAACAATTTGCACTTCATCTGATGTAAGACCATCGTTCACGTATTTTTCGTAATATGATTTAGCCCCCGCCCGTACTAGTTCTATTGCGTTAAACTGGCAATGGTATGGCGGCAGTCGTAAAACCTCATGTCCATTTTCCCGTAAAATTTGATCTACGGCATATATTGTTGCTTTTTTAATAGATTTTGCCATTAAAAGAAGTTCTAGTTTCAGCATATTGGGTAAAGGATTTTGTTTTTGTTTTATTAACCAGTCATAAATATCACTTTTCTTGATGATTAAAGATGGAGCATCTAAATTTGGAATCAGTTGTTCTTTTAACCACTTTTTAAACAGTTCACAGTTCATATTATCATGGTAGTCCATACTTTTGGATGTTGAAGAAAACAGTAAACTTGCACCTGGGAGAAATCCTGTTGAAGAATCTACATGCAAAATGATGAACCGTTTTCCCGTCCCATATCCCTTTTTTTTTTGATACTTTTTACAGACTCGTCCTGCCAAGATTTTGAACCACTTCCATTAAAAAAAAAAAAACCAAGTCTCGTCTAAAAATACCACTTTTCTAAATTTTGAATTAATATTTTCCGTGTATTTCTTTGAAAACTGTATACGCTGACTTACTATATGTGGCAACTCGCATAAAAATCTTCGATTACAGTCCTTTTTATATCGAAAACCCAACATTTTTATTAATTTTGATAACGATTTTAGTCCAATTTCCAATATGACTCGATTTTTTAAAGCTTCTTTTATAACTTGAGGGTAACATTAGTTTTTGATGTGTATAAATCGTAAATTGCATTACGAACATCCATTTTTACATCTTCACTTAAGTCTTCTGTCTTTGGCTTTTTTCGTGTATATTTCTTAATCTTCTTCGGTAGTAAATTTGCTTTTTTTCATGCACAATTTTCTGCATAGTCCTTATACCGATTCCCAGAGCTTTTGCTACTGTCTCCTGGATATTGGCCGGTGAATTTTCATTTTCGTAATATTTTATTAGATTTAATATCATTTTTTTCGCTTGTGGATGCAAAAAACCCGAAAATTGTTATCTATTACTCATTTTGTCACTAACTTGTCAATCTGACTTTGAAGTGATATCGCTCAAAGACTTTTGCAACTGCTGGTATTTATATGTTTATCCCCTTTTTTTATATGAAAATATCATAAGCCTATCTAATTCATCTTCCGGATTTTATGCGGAGGATATGATTACAAGTAATAAAAAAAAACAAACTTAAAAAGTTTGTCGTTGATAAGTCGTATGACCCGCACGATAACACTGCTTTTGACTATAGTTTGTATCGAGAATAAATCGAAAATAAACCTAATCAAAAATTCAATAGATACACATATTAATAATATATCCTTAACATTTAGAATTAGGCATAACAATATATCTTAACAACTAGACGTAACTCGTCCTCTTCGCAACTCTGCCCCTAATATTGTAGCGTGCGAATTAATGTTTCTGTTAAACGGCGATACGATGTGATAATAGTTATTTATTACTTCTTACTTCCCTCGTATAAGGGAAGTTATGTATTCGTGTAAATATCACTCTCTCAGAGTTTTCCAGATCTTTAGGTTTCAGGGTCCCTAGATGCCGAAAAACTTGTTTTCTCAATTCCGACGGTCTGTCTATCTGTTTTGTTAAAAAAATTAATACTAAAAAACTACTTATCCAGTTTGCTCAAAAATCAAGTATTGTGTAGGAATAATAAATTATTTAAAAATTCAGCTTGAAAAACTACTTGATGGACGGATTTTTAATTGTAGTGTAGAGATGAACTAGTAAAACTGTAGTACTAATTCAAGATGGCGGAACAAAATGGCGGCCAAATTAAATATTTGTAATCATGAAGAAATCACCCTCTCAAGTTTTAGCGTCCCTAGATGTCAAAAAATATTTTTCATCAATTTCATCGATCCGACTGTCAATATGTCTGTTGGTCTGTCATTTCGCGTCATAACTTAAAAGCTACTCATCAAATTGAGTGAAAAATTAACGGTCATATGGGGATATCCTGGTAATATTTTAGTAAAAATCGAATATGTCGGAAACAAGATGGCGGATAAGTGAAACATTAGAAAGGCTATCACAAAAAAAACTAATTATCCAATTTCCTTAAATTTTGCACAAAAATCAAGTGTTACTAGGAATGAAGTGGTAATATTTTAGTATGAATATAAGTAGGGTTGCCACCTTTTTGAAAAGTGAAAAAAGGACATTGGACCTGGATCCTGGATGGGGGGTGGGGGGTGGGGGGGGGGTGTTTGGAAAAAAACGAGTACAAATTAAGTTAGTATATTTCAAATTAGCCGATATTATTAAAATAAAACTGTCTATCTAATTAAATTTAAAAGAATATTTGGAATTAAATTTTGCTGCCTTCAAAACAACTTCATTGCTTTTAATGGAATCGTAAAATTCCTGGCAATTTTCTTTAAAATTAAAATAAATCAATAATTCTGAGCGAATTAATTCTGTCGAGCAACGATTTCTTTCGTCTCGCCATTTGGTGGCCATTACAGAAAAAATTCTTTCGGAAAATGCTGAACTGGCCGGAACACTTAACAAAAATGAAATCAATGAAAAAATATTTTCAGTATTATTGAAACGTTTAAAAAGAAATTTTTTTGGTATGCTTAAATTTAAAAGCTCGTTTTCATTTGCTTGGTAACTTTCTGAAATCTGCATCACCTCATCAAAAAGCTGGTTCATATTAATTTTTAGATTTGGATTATTAATTTTTTCGATAATTAGCTCAAAATCTGAAAATGATGGAAATTTTAATTTTATGTTTAATTTACTGACGACACTGTGCCAACTATCTTCAGAAAAGTCGTACCATTTTTCAATGTATTGGATAGATCTTTGATAAAACGCATTAAAATCATTTTGTAGTTTTTTCTTACTAGTCGCGTCAAGAGAGTTTAACTTAACCTTGGTTTCAAAGCCATAAAAATTATTTTCTAGCCTATTGATTAGGGTCTTTCTTAAGTCAGTCATTATACTGAATAAGTCGAGCGCAGTTGTTTCGTTAGATTCAATTTTTTTAATAAAAGTTTCGAAAACAGTAAGTATATGATTACAAAAAAGAAGATAAATCTCAACTTCAGGCGACACAGTACCACTATTCTCATCTATTCTCAGCAGCTTTTTGATGTGTGAAGGGCTGTTTTCTGTACTTAAAAAGTAACTACAAAGAGCTACATAATTGCTTAATATCCGTTCTACACACGGATTTAGAGACAACCAACGAGTACCAACGTGTTTTAGTAATTCCCGCCATTGACAATCTGTAAATTCGTGAAAAGATTTAAGTTCTTCCCGGCGTTTGGCAGATACTGAAAAATGGGAGTAAATTTTAAGAATAAGGTTTTCAGCATCTAAGCTCAAAGCATCCATTGAAAACTTCACGCAGTTATGTAAAACATGAGCAATTTCCTTTTAGCAGGTGATTTTTTGTGGATACATTGGTAAAAAGGCTGTGATTGGCACCGAAATTTGAATTGGTGTTATCGGCACTTAATGCAGAAACTTGACTCCAGTCTAATTTAAGTTCGTTTAAACTATCATTTACCATGGTAAACATCCCATCAGCATTTTCATCACTATTTTCACAAAAGTGCAGCAAGAAATTTTGAAGTCCGTATTGAATTGTAAAAAATTGTACTGAAATTGGAAAAAATTTAACATTTTTTCTGTTAGAAGCATCCAACTGAATACTAAAGAAAAGTTTTGGAACATGGTTTTTCAAAAGTTCAATCACTTTTTGCAGTGCAATTGGACCTAGAACATTTTTCACAATTGATTCACTTTTGGTTCTTCCACATGAAAGTTTGGATGCTATTTTTGAATCAACATATATTTTTGTGTCCAATTTAAATGAGCAATCCAAAGAATTATATGACTGGTTATGCTTCACACAGTGGAAAATTTTACATATTTCTGTTAAAATTACATGAGATTCTTCCTGAGAATTTTTTTTGACAAAAAATGTTTCCATGGAATGTGAGCTTTTCGCTGCAGAAATTTTTTGCTTGTGCATCTTACTTTCATTGTGTTGCTTTATTGCAGACAGTCCCATGTTTCCAACTGTGAATGAAAGCAGGCAACTTTTACAAAATGCTTCGGTATTGGTTGCGCCTTGCTTTAGCCAGCCGTATTTAGTTTCCCACTCTTTGTTGTAATAAGTTGCTCTCTTTTTTTTAGGAGGAGGAGGAGGGGTAGTACAGGTACTGGTTCCGGTTCTGGCTTTAGATTGACAATCCTAAATAAAAAACATATTTTAATTTTAATATTCAAACATATTAGCTGAAAAACTAAAAACCTTCGCCGCCCCTGTAGAGCTACTTCCACCATTTTAAGTACAATCACCATCACCGTTATTGACAAACCTTTCTGCTACTTCAGTCACATCATCTACGTTATCTACATCCATTTTATCACTGGGACTGGCGGACTGGGTTGTTAATTTTGTTAATTCACCAAAACCAAACTAAAGTCAAACCAGGACCAGATTAATTAAGTAATAGAAACTTGAAATAAAACCAAAAACTCATGCAACAACAAACAACAGGGAAATAAAGCTAACTAGATACAAAAATTGCAACTTGCAACCACTTTAATGATTAAAAATATAGACTTACCGCCAGTAGGTAAACTTCATAAAGACGATGAAGTATAATAAAGAAAAACCACAATAAAATAATTAAAAATAGGATTTTTTACTTTTCAATATCAACGATCAACTACAAACCGCGAAAAAAGCGGGAACGGGAACAAATAAATGTCAAATGTCGCACGGACGACAGGGAAATGTGGGCGATGTTATGTTACTGTTCTTCCTTTTTTACATTGGGTAAATAAAGACAGCGATATCCCGATATCATCGAGTTCTCCCGACGCGCGAATTTTCAGCCTAGAAAATAACGACTATTCGCAGGTTGGGGTGCTGCGCTGTTGTCGATTGTTAGCCGCGGTTGCCGGAAGAATTTACGAGTCACAGCAGTGCCGTGCTGTTGTCAATAGTTTATAAGTAAGTAAAAAGGACATTTTGTGGCAAAAAAAGTCACAAGGACAATTTGTCTGAAAAAAGGACTGTCCTTTTCAAAAAAGGACAGGTGGCAACCCTATAAGAGTAAGGCGGAGTAATTAAATTTTAAAAAATCGGCGAGAAAAAACTACTCATTAGATTCATTACAAATGTTGTGCAAGCGTTAAGTGTGGTACGGAGATAAACTGTTAAAGTTGTGGTATTAATTCAAAATGGCGGCCAAATATTTCTTTTAAAACAACGTAAAAAAGATCTTATTCAATTGTTTTTAAATTTTGTAGAAAAATTAAATGTGGTATAAGGATAAAACTGTCAAAACTCCTTATTGAATTTATTTTAAATTATGCCTAAAAATCAAGTGTGCTATAACTAGAATCTGGTAAATACGATGGAACAAAACTGTGTCCAATACAAATATTTGAAAATATTGGGCAACAATTCACTATTCCTAAAAAAAGAAAAGATTCATAACGAGGGGTAAAGGAAATTTACCGACTTTTTCGTTTAGTTCTTTTTTTTTGTATTTATAATCAGATTTAGTTACATTTATGAACAAGGAACAAGACCCTAAAAAGCTCCTGAATTTCGATTCAAGGAGCCGATTCAACGGCCTCCAATTCAAAATGTTTCCCTGCAATAACAGTGTATCTTTCCGGTTAAAATGGATATTGTTATTATTATTATTATGATTATTGTTATTATTTTTTGAGTAAGCAGCAATTAAGTGAAAACCTCATTTTTATTAATGACTGATATTTTTTGCAAAATATATTAAAAATGTATTAAAGCACAAACAGTCGTAAATAACTAAATTAACTTAAAGTTTCTATCCCTACTTACTAATTTTTGTTCTGAAAAAATAATTCCTAACCGAAAAACGCAGACTTATTCCCTGAAAAACAAATGCGTTTAAACGGTGTTCATCCCTATAAAGAGAGTTTAAGTTATGATAAATGATGTGGATTACTAGACGGTTGTATTCCTAATCCGAGATAAAACTTCCCCGACGTGTCTTTTGTTCTAAAACCGGCAGCTTTTGTCTCTTGGTGACAAGGAGATTGTCTTTTTAACCCAGTGGCGCATGTTGGCCATTTTCGCGATGGAAATAATAAATCACGTTTAAAAAGCTAGCAAAATGAAATATGTGAGAAAACCTAAATGCCTTTTTACTTTGCTCCTAACAAGATGGCAACAACCCAACAACATGTAAAAAAAAATATTATTAGCAAATTGCTTATCGAAATGACACACAAATCAAGTGTGATATGAACGGAAATCATTGTTTTCACTTTTGTAGAAAAATGGCAGTTGACATGACGTTTGAAAATTTAATCATTGGTTTTTATGACAACCGTCCAAAGTGTGTGTTTAATTTTTTTAAAATGTAGGTTTTTTTATTCTCTTCAATAGGGCACTCAAAATATTATTTTCTGTTTAATTTCTTAATTAAAAAAATATAAATTTTAAGAAAATATTATATGCAATTAGAGGTAGTGAAAAAGCAATATGCTAAAAAGAAGCCAAATAGATACAAAAGTTTATTTTTAAGCAAAAAAATACAATTAATACAATCTTTTAATGAAATAAATTTTACTTCAGTTTTTAACAGCTAATAATATCCGTTTTGTAAAAAAAACATTATTTAGAAATGAAACAATACTTATTTTATTTATTGAATTAAAAAAAAATTCGCTTAAAAATAAAGTTTTGTGGTTATTTGGCTTCTCTTTTCGTTTTTCTCTACATATAATTATAAAAAAAAATATTTTAAACAAAAAAATTTTTACATTTTTTATTTTTTTAATTGAAAAATTAATAACACTGGATTCTTTTCTCGGCATTTCTTTCGATGTAGAAGCCACTGCAGTGTCATCTCTTAGGCTTCTTCGATGTGTAAATTACTCTTAAAATCATTCAATCTTTTTAGCGCTTCTGCTCGGAAAACTTCCTCTGATATAACATTTTTATTAAGAGTCCAAATTCCAGATTTCCCGAATCCACCTTTTATAACCTCAGTTGAAAGAGTTGTCTAGGTCTCAAAGAGAAATTTTAAAAATATTTTCTTTGGTAGTTTCTGATCCACATGCTGCCGTTGCCAAGATATTAACTTCTCATCCATTTTAGATTGAAGGGCCGAAAGACGGTCTAAAGGTTGAAGTAGGTGGCTACTGTGCCAGGGTAGTTTTAATATTGTTATATTGTTTTCAATGACTGCTGCAACTATTTGCAAACTTATATGGGTTGATCCAGCCTTTTTTGCTGGCATACATGAGGAGAATAGTTGTGTTTTCTTTACCAGGGAAACTTGGATGCTTTGTTAACTTCACCGACTACTTTAGATTTTCTCGGGTCTATACTTAGACTGCTTTCACCCAAGTTTTATATGTTTTGAGGCTAGTCAAGAAGTTGAAGTTACGTCATAGTTTTTTCCAATAATTATGAAAGGGTCTAACGCTTTTTTCCTAGCATATTCCAGGTTTTGGGGAATTTTGAGGATCAGATTATAGCGTTTCTTGAAGCTAAGAAACCAATCCTCACCAGGGACTCCTTCGTTAAAACTTGTGTTAATTTTGTTTTCCATTACAAACTTGCCAGCTAATTCACATACTTCTTTTCTAGATAAACCAAAGCCCCACTTTTCTAGGGTCTTCAAACTATTAGCTAACTCAAGTTCTTCTGCGATTTGAATACAATTTGGCAGGGGCGTGCGGTGAAATTTTAAGAAAGGGAGGCAATTTTTAGAAACTTACCTATTTATAATGTAATTCAATTCTTCGATCATTTTTTGCAAATTCGTCAATGACGTCATCATAAAAACGTCGATGCTCCGACATATTTTGGAGAAGTTTATTTTCAATGGACAACAGCGATATATGTCCTCCCCGTTGAATTTCTCACGAAATTTTTTATACGTTTAAGTGTTGAAAAACTGCGTTCTACTGATGAACTTGTGACAGATATTGTCAATACTAATTCACACAATTTCGACACTTCGGTGTAGGCATCTTCCAGCTCCTTGTCTTTTAAAAATTGCATTAGTTCCTTAGCGTTATTTTTTTGCGCTAAAGTCATCAAAATTCAAGAGTTCTAACCACACTACACCACAACTTGTTACGTTCTGGACGCGCGTTTCGCTAACCAAGTTAGCATCATCAGCAGATGATATAAACTGTTTCTCAGTTTATATCATCTGCTGATGATGCTAACTTGGTTAGCGAAACGCGCGTCCAGAACGTAACAAGTTGTGGTGTAGTGTGGTTAGAACTCTTGTATTTTGATCTATCTTCCACCACAGGTTCCAGTGTTAGGACCTAAAATCATCAGTTTCGTAAATCACTTTTAGTTCAGATCGCAGTAACACTCGGTCGAATAATGAAGCAGAAGAGATTTAAACGCATCTTCTGGAAAAGTTTTTCATTTAAATGCATCAAAATTGCAGAGCTCAAGGAATTTAATATCATTTAAACCGTTAAATCTATAGTTTATTTGTTGCTGAATTTGATCGATTATTTCACAAAAGAGGCGTCTGTATGATGTTTGAACATCTCCCACCTTGTCTGTTCAAAGACGCTTGGCTTGTGGCTCTACATTTAACGTCATCGTTCTCCCAACTAGGTCAAAGTCATCTTATTTTTGGCTTAACATGGAGTTAAAATCATCCACTTTTTTTAGGCAAAAAGCAATATCATTTGTTTTAGTTTGTAATATATTAAAAGCATTTTCCGGAAATGAAAATATTTGTGAAAATATGTTTAACAAATAATTAAAATTAAAATCTCGTTTCAAACAGTCCAAAAACCTCCTCGAACTATTTATTGCTTCTGAGTCCCACGTTTCATTATTTTCTATTATATTCTCAAATAGTTCAATCAATGATTCACGATTTTCACATACCGTTAACACAAGTCTTCCATTATAGTTCCACCTATAGAGTCCAAAGCTTGTGTACGTTTTGTTGACTTGGAAAAAAAAGCAGCCATGCCACTTAAAGAAACGAAAAATACTTTACACTCTTTAAAGTGCTGGATGGACTCGGAAAAAACTAAATTTAATTTATGAGCAAAACGATGGACAAACACATCACTTGGGAAAGTTTCTTGCCATCACTGCCGCTCCATCATAGCTTTTAGCAACTAATTTTTTCTCCCCATTAATTTCTTTAGTAACGTTATAAACTACGGTATATAATGCATTTGCTGTATGATTTTCGGACACATTCTTAAAACCTAAAAATCGCTCTTGAATACTTCCGTCTGTTTTAACGTATACGCTACGTTACCATACTATAGATAATTGGCTAAAATTAGTGATATCAGTTGTTTCGTCCAGAACAATAGCAATGAACCACGCCTCGCCAATCTCCTGCTTAATTCTTTTTAGGATAATGGTTGCAACAGCGGAAATTAAATCATTCTGGATTCGATTCGACGTTCCACGAAAAACGCTAGATTGCTCTAAATGATTTTTTAAGCAATCATTATATTTAGCCATTAAACTAAGTAAATCTTGAAAATTTCCTCTATTTGAAGAAACCCTTGTTTCGTCATGACCTCGAAATCCCAATTCGTGCTGTCCGAGAAAACAAACAACATCGATAAGTCTTCTTAATATTTGCCTATTTGTATCGACTAGTTCATTGTGTTAGCGCTGACTAATTTCCAACTGTTTATTAAGGGCGTGTTCAATTCTGGTTTTGCAGAAGACTTTTTCTTTTATAACGGCCTATAAACGCGCTTTGGACATAATGTGTCTTTTTACAGCTTTATGGAAATTGTTTAAATCGGAAAAACCAATTTTATTCCAGAAACCTTTTTATTTTCAAAAAGTAAACATGGCCAACAAAATAATTTATTTATATTTTCACACCCTTTTAAGCCATTTAAATTGTTCGTATTGTTTTTCCGGATAAAAATGTCTAATACGATTTCTCATTTTTGTGGGTAAATTTTTCATAGGCTGTTTTGCCCTTCCTTTGGAAATTATTTGAAGCTTATCAGCGAAGTTTAATGTTGAAAATCCCTTTATTATTAAGACACACACCACACCTTCACCCAGACTCTTCTTATTAAATTCTCCAATATTTTCAACGTTATTACCGACAGCCGAAGTTGACGGTATTTGCTTATCCACTTCCGTATTATTGTCTTCTATATCGCACCATTCACGATGCGACGTACGTATCATACAACACACGGATAGTGGTTCAAACAAAGAACCTACTCCAACGATAGCTTCCGCCACCACTTAAAGCACGCGACTGAAATGCAAACAGCAGCCGGTGGAAAGTTCAATAACCTCTGGCTCGATTCACAGGAAATGAAGCATACAGGACTTGGCTACAGAGAAGCTAGCGGCCCGCATAGGTTCTATTCGATATTCTATTGTGGCTGGGTCGGAGTCAAGGCCGCGTTTATTATGGGCTTGATAATTAAGATAATATTTTAGCATTTTTAATATAAACTAAATTAATGGTTTCCTATTTCAAACATTACATTTTAGACATATATTTCATGATATAATAAAACAGCTCCTGAAGGGTCTTTTGATATTCGCCGTGTATTAACAACAAATTAACTTTTTCTGTATGAGTAATCGACTTGTTATCTGGTCAGACGAATACTTTTTTTCAAGTGCGGGAATTTTTTATTGTCACAATACCAGGAACTGACATAGTGAAAATCAGCATTTAATGTTTGAAATGACAAAACAAGGTTGCTTTGGAGTTGGGGTGTCATGTTTTATTTTGGACAGACAAATAGTTTATAGGATTTTTAAAGGTCTTGCAGCACGTAGATACCTAGAAATCCCTGAGGAAGTTATTTCAGAACTGCTCGAAGCCACAACTTTAGACTCTTAAGTGAATTTCTTGATAATAACTTTCCTTAAAGATGGATAGGTACCAACGGACCTGTTAGATGGCCTCCACGGTCTCCAGATCTTTCAATTTTAAATTTTTGGTATAGGGGTATATACAAAATGAAGTATATAAAACACGTTATGACGGCATAGCAGACCTTCGAGAGGCAATTCATTTAGCCTTTCGAAATCTGTGAATGTTGGTTTCATTCATAGTTCTTTTTAACGCTATTCAAAGAAGTTGAGATACGAGGGGTGTCTGAAAACATTTTCAATTTAGCCCTGTATCTTAGAAACTAAAAGGGCTATGATAATTTTGTTAACGGCATCTTTAGTTTTACAAAAAAGTACCACACTGTGGCGAAAATCGCAACTTTCTATACAGTGTGTCCAAGTTAAGGATGTCGGTTAAATTCCGAGAAAAACCGAAATATTGCGATTACGTTTTAATTTTCTTTTGAAGCTATTTGAAAAAATATGAAAAAACGGAAAACACTTTTTCATCCTCACTTTTTAAGCTGTACAAGGTGACGTTAACAAATTTTCATTAAAACGTTTCGTTTCGATGGAACCACCATCAACTACGATTTTCCTTATGGGACGGAAAAAAAGTACACCCAGTATTAGATTGCGCTTTTCATTGCGAATTCAACGATGTACTACACAATATGGTTACTTATGTTTTTATCCAGAAAAATGGCTTTTTAATAAATTTCTAACATTTTATTATAGTAGGCCATAAAATTCTAACGATAAAAGAAAAAAAACAGTTGACAAGTTCGAATGAATGTATTTATTTATTTAACAAATATTCAAACAAGTAAATGTTTGTATTGTTATTGTTGTCGTTTTTTAATTTATTTTGTTCTACAATGGATGGAGGTAATTTTACAAACGAAGAAAAATGTGATATGCTATCTTGCTACATTTTATGCCAAAGAAATTGTGTAGGAGCCGAGCGCATGTATTCTAACAAATACCCAGAGCGGAGACAACCTGACAAGAAAAGAATATGGATCATTTAAAAAGCCTGTATTATCCCGACAAAAACCTTCCAATGAAGAAAACCAATACAACGTTCTACAATCTGTTATTGAAAATCCACAAACTTCCACCAGAGGAATTGAAGACCAGACGGGGGTAGCTGAATCTGCAGCTCAATTTATTTTAAGGAAAAATCAATTTAAGCCTTACAAATTCCGAATATGTCAAGGATTGAAACCGGGTGACGATGAACGATGTAGACATTTTTGTGAGTGATATACCAGAATGTGTGAAGACTTAATTTTTCTTATAAAGTGATTTGGTCTGATGAAAGCATGGTAACCAATAACGGTATTTTTAACAAGCGCAATACCCACTATTGGTCACAACGAAATCCACGTGTAAATAGTCCATCCAGACATCAAGATCGCTTTGGCTTTAATATTTGGTGTGGGATTTTTGGTAGCAAGATTATAGGCCCTATTTTCTTTCACAATTCATTAACTTCCTAGCGGTACCTTGAGATCTTAAGGCACGATTTAGAAGATGCATTAAATAATTTACTGTTAGGCGCTGTACACGGCTGTTGGTTCCAACAAGATGATGCTCCAGCCCATAACTTCATAGAAGTTCGCCAATATTTAGCTGAACGGTTTGAACGAAGATACATTGCGACTTACAGTGAAACACCTTGGCCTCCAAGGTCCCCGGACCTAACTCCCTTGGACTTTTTCTTGTGGGGCTACATAAAAAATGAGGTATTTGAGGAATATTTTGACAACGAGGAACAATTATATCAATCAGTACGAGCAGCATTTAATACAATTACTCCTGAAATGTTAAGTCATATTTTGGAGTCTACCGTGAGACGGGCGTACTTCTGTTTAGAAAATGAAGGTAATGTGTTTGAACATTTATTATAGTTAGTAAATAAATAAATACATTGATTCGAACTTGTCAACCGTTTTTCCTTCCTTTTATCGTTAGGATTTCATGCCCTACTATAATAAAATGCTAGAAATGTATTAAAAAGCCATTTTTCTGGGTAAAAACATAAGTAATCACATTGTGCTGTACATCGCTGAATTCGTAATGAAAAGCGCAATCTAATACTGGTTGTAGTTTTTTCCGTCCCTTAAGAAAAATCAAAGTTGATGGTGGTTCCATTGAAACGAAACGTTGTAATGAAGATTTGTTAACGTCTCCTTGTACAGCTTAAAAAGTCAGAATGAAAAAGTGTTTTCCGTTTTTTCATATCTTTTCAAATAGCTTCAAAAAAAAATTAAAACGAAATCGCAATATTTCGGTTTTTCTCGGATATTTCCGGAACGGCTTAGAATTTTCAAATTTATAAAACGGGATTTTGTTGGACATCAAAATACGCAACTTTTGTCTAATTTAACCGACACTATAGCTTTTACCGTTTCCGAGATCCCCATGCTGTGCATCCTTATCTTGGACACACTGTATATCTATATCTGTAGAAATAACGGAGATACTCCGGAAAGGTACCCAAAGTGGGACACCCTAAACTTAACCTTATTCTTAAAATTCAGAAACTAAAGTAATGGTAGAATATTTGGAAATAAAACAGTAACTAATAATATTTCAAAATTACGATAATATGTATATCTAATACATAGCACATACCTTGTAAAAATTAAATAGAGACCTAGCCATTAAAAAATTTAGTCTTTTTACTGCAATAGACAATATAGAAGGATTTATTTGACCCATCCCGGGTCGAAGTGATTTAGAGGCAAAATATTTTTCAATACTAAGTATTGGCTGTCTGGTGGGAGGGGGTAATCACCCCCTCTAACCCCCCCCTTGGAAGCGCCCTAGGTTTGCTGAACTAAACTGGATCATGCTCTATTTTTCTTGATAAAAGGAATAATTCATAGGAGGGAAGTTGCGATTAAAGCGAATATAAGAATTTTTAATAATGTCTTTTAAGTAACCTTTGAGTAAACGTAGAGAATCTTATTTAATTGTATACAATATTTAGTCTAAACTTTTCGAGCATACTAGAGAATTTTAATTTTCACTTTACGAAATCTGGTCTAAAGAAAAGTTTAATTAATGTTTACCTCAAAAATTCTGACTTGGAAGAGCTCGATATCGATTTGAAAGTCAACAATAGACTGTGCTATTTTAAGCTTAAATCTGCAGATAGTATTCTAAAATTTAGTTTGAGACCTTAGTCCGAGGGCCAGCGACACTTTTTAACCGACTTTAAAAAATGGGAAAGTTCACAAATCGACCTTAAGTATTTTTTATGTATGTACAGGGTGTCTGGAGATAATTTAAACGGTACCCTAGAGACTTTATTATCTGAGATATCAAAAAACTTTAAATACAAAAGTTTTTTGGTTTTATCAGAATCGCTAGAATTTATGAGAAAACTAACAAAATACGTTCGAAAAGTTAAAAAATGAGCATCAATTTTGTTATTTTGAATGGGACACCCGGTATATTTTGCGTTATCTTTAAAGATCCTTTCTGAATATATTATAGATATCATAATTTAACTGAGGGGTATCATAGATATTTAGCAGAATTTCCAAATAATATTGCTCCATGTAAGGCAACAATATTGAATATAGTAAAAAAAAATCGAAGAAAGAAAAACTACTCATTTTTTTTTTGTACAAAGGTTATATTTACCGTTGAGTCTGCATTTACAACGACATGTTCAATCGTAAAAATAAACATTTTTGGGCTACTGAAAATCCAAAGAAAAAACAAGTAATTAAAATTCAGGGCCGCCAGTCTTTAAATGTGTGGTGCGGAGTTTTAAATAATAAAGTTTTGGGCTCCAGTATAATTGAAGGTAATGGTTGACGAATGAAATAGAGGACTACTTAGAAAACCTTCCTGCTGGGACATACAACCAGTTAATTTGACAGCAAGACGGAGCTCCAGCCCACAACAGTGCTCCAATAACAGATTACCTTAATGGTAAATATAATTTGTGGATTGGGAGGTAAGGACATATTCGTTGGCCTGCAAACAGTCCTGACCTTTATCTTTTAGATTTCTTTTTATGGGGTTTTTTAAAAAATAAAATATATTATAACTAGAAAATATAAATAAATTGCATAGCAAAATTTCAAAAGGGATCATAAGTTTAAACGAAATACATCCCGACTATATCTACCACTCCGTTACGCGCAAATTTCAAGAAAATCTTCAAAAGTGTGTTGCGAATGGCGGGGGATGTATAAATTAACTTATTATTATAAATAAATTATTTTGTTTTAACTGCTATTTTTATTCTGATGAGCCCTTATTCATAATTAAAATTTAATTGAAATCAAATCCTACTATTCGCAATTTGGATGAATATAAATATTAGCTTGAAAGTTTTTTTGTTTCTTTAAAATTATATCTATATATTATATGTATATAAAAAATATTTTACAAGGAGCTCTATTATTTGGCAATTCTCGGCTAAATATTACGTAACTTCAGTTAAATGAATTATAATAATTATAACCCTATATTCATTATAAATACTTTTTCCACATCGGAAAACACCATTATATCAACTTCTTCTTGCACGAAATTGGACATTAGCGACCATAATAAAAAAAAACAAATGATATCAAAGCCCACTATTCGCATATTGCATGAATTCCAGAGTGTAGTGCATTTACCAATTTATAATTAAATATTGTAAAAACCACTTATCAAAATATAGGTCAAGTATATATTTTTGAAATCAGAAAGAAAGGATGTTTAAAGATAATGCAAAATATACCGGGTGTCCCATTTAAAATAACGAAGCTGATGCACATTTGTTAACTTTCCGGTCGTCTTTTGTTTGTTTATTTTATAAATTCTAACGATTCCGATAAAATAAAAAAACCTTTGTATTTAAAGTTTTTTGATATATCATACGATAAAGTCTGCAGGGTACCGTTAAATTATACCCAGCCACCCTGTACATCAATTACTCCGTGATGGTTTCATTACATTTTGTCTCGGAAGTATTCAGGGTAATGTCTGGGTGGTTCCACAGTAAGAAAGTTAAAAACAGCGAATCATACCATGGGATATGATCCCGAACAGTTTTTGAAAAATCTATGTTTAATAAATTATTTTTTCAACTTAAATCGATTATTATCCCTGAACAACATCAGCGCTCAACTGTTACCAATCTCACAAGTTTCTTCCAAGATACAGTCAGCCTTATTTCTTTTTTTCAATGATATTTAGAAAACCGTAAACAATTTGTGGAATATAATGGCTATCAATCTGATCAATTCATTGCAAGGAAGTAATCTAGCGCTCCTAATTTACCCCATTTTTATTAATAACATATCGAAGGAAATATCTAGCAGTATAGTCTTGTTCGTCGATGACATTAAATTGTATACAGTGGTACGTTCAATGACCGATTACCATGAACTTCAAAAGCATCTAAAAGCTATGGTTGAGTGGTGTTGTACAAATAAAACTTCCCTTGAACATACAAAAATGTAAAAAGATGACACTTAGTCAAAAGCATAATTAAATTCTATTCTTCTATAATATTTCACATAATAACCTGCCAGACTGCGAGGGTGATAGGGATCTGAATTGAGGGTTTGATCATTTGGCTCTGATGCGTAGGTTTGAAATGGTGTCACTGGCAGGCAGAAGGACCTATGCCTCATTGACTTTCCTGTTCAAACTGGGTAATAAGATTCACAGCAGTGGCCAGTCCTTTAATAGCTTTAAAAAACAAATTCTTGGATATTTGCATTTGCATTACCAATAAAAATCCATATGCCGATTGGCCATTCTTTGTGCTGGTTGATATGGTAATGTATTTATAAATTCACTAAATTAAAATGAATATTGTGATTTATATTATGTATCAGTGATCTTTTTGTCAAGTTCCTGAATGCTTCACTATGATTAACATTGTGTCCCTATTTATATACTAAGATTAAACTATGTAATTGAATTGTATTATTACTTAAAATTATAATGATGTAAACATATATTAAGCAATATTGTTTTTAAATAAATAAATAAATATATAAATAAATAAGTAATAAATAAATAAATTATGTATGTTTAAAATAGTAAATAACTTTTCCCAAAAAACTATTTTTGGATTTTACGCCACAATTACGATATAAAATTAAAATATTGAAATAATGTTATGTATTTACCTTAAAAATTTAAACTGTAGTCTTTAATTCTGGGTCCACTATGAAGGTACCCGAGAAAGGACACTGAAAATTACCTACTTTTTTGGACGTTTCGGAAGAAAGTCTACCCCCGTCTGAATATACTGGTTTAGACTTCCGAAACGTCCAAAAAAGTAGATATTTTTCAGTGTCGTTCCTTGGGTACCTTCACAGTGGACCCAAAATTAAAGACTACAGTTTAAAATTTTAAAGTAAATAGATAATATTATTTTAATTTTGTATAATAACTGTGGCGTCAAACCCAAAAATAGTTTTCTTTTTTTGTGTTATAAGTAAAAGGTAAAGTGAAGCTGTGGGGAAAAGAGAACTAATTTAAAAATATTGACCTTCACATCGTTTTCGGGGTTTTTAGGGACAGGAAGTTCAATTTTATTAATCATTTTAATTTTTGACAATTTGTAGATTGTGTATGTATATCTACATAAAACTCTTATATATAATATCAGTTACCATTGTTCTACGTACACCAAATATTCCGAAAAAATAATATTTGTTTACTTTTTCAAAAAGTATTTGGGGTAGTGTCTGTGTCATCTTATAGCGAGCATATTACAAAATATATATTAAAAATGGCGTAATGGCGCCATATTAAATGTTTTTTCTGTGAGGAAGTTTCCGCAATAACTTTGGAATATTTAAATATATTGCGCTGTTATTTAGTGTATCGACTGATATAGTAGTTTGGGCATAGTTGATGGTACAGCTTGGTGGGGGCAATCGTTTCTCGTCAGGCTATTCGGGGTATGTAAATATAAATCTTATTGCAAAAACATTAAAAACAGCGGACTGGCACAATTTTGACTCTTTTTCTGCGAGAGAGTTTCCGAAATAGCTTCCCTTGTATCTCGATTATCCTTATCATGTCGCAAAGCTATAAGCTGGCTCTTGTACGGTTTTTTACGTAGATTCCAGTTGCATATATATTTAATGGGCGACCCTCTATTTCTTTCGCTTAATTGGAATTTTTATTTAGCTTTACAAAAATATATAACAAATGATATGTATTTTAAATAATAAACCTAACATAGTATATATTTTATAGTAGAGATATTAATAGGCATTGACTTAGTCATATTAGGATATTTCAAATATAGAAATTTTAAAAAAGTTAATTCTAAGTAAGCTGTGAATAATTTTATACACCAAGGAAAAACAATAACAAAAAAATCTTGTAAGGTTTCATTTTAATCTTAACATAATATGGGCCTCGATAATAACCCCTTAATAGATCTTTACATTAAAAGAATTGTTGAAATGCTTGTCATTTTCTCGAACGCATTGTAGGTACAACCACATACGGTGGTTGTTATTTTCAAAGCGTTTAAAACAATTATGGAACGTCCTAGTTCATCTCATGTTGTCGGATGAGGGGTACTGTAAACATTATTCTGCAATTAGCCCCATAGAAAATAAATCTAGAATGGATAGGTCGGGCGACGTGTGGAGGCCATTTGATTGGTCCGTTAGTATCGATCCATTTCTGTCGAAAATAATTTTCTAAAAAAGGTCGTACAATTCGGGCATTGTGGGAAGGCGCACCATCCGGCTGGAATTATATCTAGTTAAGATGAACTAAAGGGACATTGTCCAAGATGTAAATGGTACCCGATTTTAATCTTGTATGGCCTAAATTTATATTTGGTCAATATAAATATTCAAACCAACCTGTTAAAATATAGCTCGGAAGCTTCATATGAGACTTCACTGCTCTGTATTAAGCAGACTAACATGTCCTATTTGTCAAAATGTTGAAAATTTCCATTTTCAGTCACCAAGTGTCTGATAGGAACACATTTTGTGAAATTATGAATTTTAGGATATATTATTTTAAGCAAATCTCATGTTTTATATAATTTAGTAAAGATTAAAAAATTTCCAAGCAAACGAAGGAAAGATATATAGGGTATCCCATTAAAAAATAAATTTTATTTATAGCTGAAAAATTGGCAGCTCACAGGAAATATGTGACTACCCCACTGGATTCTACATAAAAAACTGTATAAGAGTCAGTTTTTAGCTTTGCGATATGTTAAAAAACGAAGCAAGCTATGAAAATTTTGTTTATAACATTTTTTATTTCACAAGAGCGTAGCACAGTACCGCGAAAACCGCAACTCTCGATCTTTACTCGTAATATCATCGAAAATGAGACAATCTGTACATATATTTTGTATGTACGTACGTAGAACGTTGCCGTCGTAATTAGTTCGAGATTTGGCTTTGTAAGATCGCGATTTAAATATATTTTTTATTTGTCTTATAATTCGATTTTTAAATTAAGCCTTTTTTGACTTAAACTATGTTACTTTTTTACTTTCCATACGATAAACCTTTAACTTTATTCCCAATTCTTACATCTAGCTTCTGACCAATTTTTGTTGTTACTTCTGGTAAATTTTCATTTTGTTTATATGGTACTCCATGTACAGTTGTGATCAATTTATTTTACTTTTTAACTTATCAGAATGAACTGATAACCACATTATAAGGTTATTTAATATACTGTATTTGCCATATATCTGTGTAAATTACAGCTAAGACATACAGCACAGGTATGTGCGAGAGGTAAGCCGATATCCAGCAGTGGATGAAAAGGCTGTTAATTATGATGATTAGAAAAACAAAAGATTATCAATTTTACAAGAATAGCCATATATTTTTTACTGAGTCACCCTATATATTTATACTATTTAATTGCGTATTCTGTTCTAATTTTATTATTGTATCACACTTTATGTTTTTATCCAGCCGTATGCGATTTATATATTTATTTTAAATTATATAAAATAAATATACTACATGAAAAAGTGTGCCATGGAAATACATAGAGCACCATCATAACAATTCGCATTTTGTAATTTCCATGGCACTCTTTATCAAGCAATTTATTAATTTTACATATTTGCGAATAAATCGAAAATGGCTGGATGAAAATATAATGTTTGATATACGAATAAAGCCTGAGCGGTATATGCTATCCAAATAGTAAAAAATAAATAGGATGTATTTAAAAAAAAATATTATCTTATGGTGATCTCTTGTAAAATTGATAGTCTTTTGTTTCTCTGAATTATTAGAAAAAACTAAAGCTGATATGGCAGGTTAAAATGTTATCAAGATAAATTAACCGCACTGGACAGGGTGTCCCATTTCCGAGTTACAGGGTCATATTGAAAATATTGCAAGTTGTCAAATAACTTGTCAAAAAGATAAAAACGAATCTTTTTAAAACTTTTTAAGTAGAATCCAGTGGTGCAGTTAGTTTTCTTATAAATGTTTTAAAATATTGACCAATGCTTGGTTTTGGTTATATTTATTGGTGTATATCAGACACCTCATACATCTATCAAGAAATTAATTTGTCTTTTCATAAGCTTCTTAAAATATATAATAGTATGGGTCTAATTTAACAAACAACAAGAAAAAATCCTAATATTCATAATTCGCATTCAAAATTTTGCAGTAGGCCATGCAAAACAATGCTGCTTTTTATTAAATTCATTAAGAGTATCTATATGTTAACAACAAATCAAGAAAATTATTTAATAATAGCTATTTATCAATATATCCATTGATAATTTTGCACAAAAAAGATTTATGTAACAAAAGGAAAAAATATGAATAAATATTTATTATTCAGTAAGCCTGTCAGCAAAAAGCAACTTTGAAAGACGTAATATAAGCACTACAGTAATCAAGTAAAAATTAAAAGAACTGTCCAAACTGATTTCCATTTTATTGTACGCACGCTTTGCATAATTTTCCTATTCGTTTTAAGGAATAAAGCAAAACATCGGGATGATTTTGTAATTAGCGAAAGCTTTCTCTTATTGCGTTTCCTAAATCTTGAATACAATCATAATGAACTTTGTAAATTGTATTCTTCAGATATCGCCATAGATAGAATACGAAAATCGACATGTCTGGGGACCTAGGGGGCCATCTTATAGGCCCATTGATTGGTTAAATTATTCTTCAAAAATAAACTCTATTTCGTTTACATGCGCTAAAGGACATCATCAAGCAAATCACGTATCAGCGATCAGCTGTTAGATTTTCCTCAGGTATATAAAATTTTATCAGTGTTCCTAATCTGAAACAAAACACATTCAGACCAAACCTGCCTTGCTGCCGTCTAGCAAATCTATGGTGTTGGTTTTCCTGGGACCAGAATCTGCTATTGTACCCATTAAGTATACCAGAATTACTAAATATGCTTCGTCTGAACTTATAACCTTCATTTCAAAATTTCTATCCATATGAAACCTTTCTCGATACCAATTGCAGAATACTACTCGACGGTGAGCATCCCTAGGGTGTAAACCTAAATTTATATGGGTGGTATTTATGTTTGCTTAGAATGTTTTGATATTTAGTTTTTTGATTCCATACGCTCTTTTGTCCCTACAGACGTTTGTAGGGTAAGCTTCAGCATTAAATTACTAGTTCCGCCATCTTAGATTCGAAGCAAAATTTTTTCAGCTAATTTCTACGCATTTTTGATTTCGGTGCAAAATTTCAGCTAAATTGGGTAAGTAGTTTTTTAGTAATATTTTTTTAATACTTCACTAGGCCGCTATTTTCGGATCATACCAAATTTTTACTTGACAATTTCTCCGTAATATTTAATCTTTATGCAAAATTTGATTTAAATTGGATAAGCAGTTCTTTAGTAATCATTTTCTTAACATTTCATTAGGCTCCCATTTTGTTCTACCGTCTTGGATTTTTACCAAAATGTAACCATTTTATTCCTTTACGACCCTTGATTTTTGACCAAAATTTTAAGTCAATCGGATAAGTAATTTTTGAGCTATGCTGCATAGAGACAGACCGACAGACAGATTGACAGACCGATGGAATTAAGTATTTTGGCAAACGTGAAAATCTGTAAAAACCTGGGAGGGTGATTTTTTTCCTGTTACGAGGGAAGAAAAATGATCATTTTTGCCATACATTTATGAGCGGGAATATAACTTGTCTGTCATAAACGCCTTTACAAAGAAGATACCGAAATGTATCGAAAAGCTCACGCACAATAACAGAAATGACATTTATATACAGAATGTCCCAAACTCAGTGGTCTATTAGACGTATCTGGAGAACTAATAAATATATTATTTTGAAAATTTGGCTCTTGCTATAGATGACCTTTAATTAGTATATTATTGCATTTTTGTAACGACCTGAACAGTCTAAACACTTTTTGCGTTATGTTTCCTATACCTAGATTTAATTGTTTTCGAGAATATTACACTGGAAAATTGACATTTTTGACTCTTTGAAGCTTTGCAATTCCCAAACGACTTAGCTTGCAACAAAGTGGATTTCACTTTCCTATCCCAGTTTTTAATTATCTATTTCCCCACTCCAATATCTAGTTTGACAGGAGGTATGTGTCAAAATTTGACATATACATAAACATTCTGTAATATCTTCTTGTTCTGGTTCGAACTACATGCTTAAGAAAATAATCAGCGTGCACTCCTTACTGTGTAACACTTTATTCTGCCCTTTCTCTAAATCTAATTACAATGGTATAAAACTACTTAGACTAACCTAATTAATAAAATAAATAATAATTTGATGATTCTATAAACTATTACTCCATATTTACAACAATCGAAAAGCTGTGTTGGACATTGTTGCAATAAGTTATTGCCTTAATTATAGTTCAATGATATGGCCTACTTTTGCAACTTGGATTTCATCACACATTCCCCGAAAAGCAAAAAAAAAATATATACATATAGATTTTTTTCTTTGTGGAATTAACTAAAATAATGTTTTATTCTATTTTTATGTATTTCTACATTCTTATTTTTAATTTTTACCACTACATTTGGATCATTATCCTCCACAACTGGATATGGACCATTAAATAAAGCTTCTAATTTATTATTTCTACCGTTATTTTCTACTAAAACCATATCTCCTACATTATAAGTTTGACTTTTACAATTGTTTTTGTCATACTCAATTTTGCGTTTATTTTTTGATGTCATTAAATTATTTCTCGCGTCATTCCACGCTGTTTGCAACCGAAATTTGAGTTCCTTAGGATAATCATAAAAATTATATACTGGATCGACTTGATTAACGATGTTAGATGGAATATTACTGGATTTTCCAAATACGAGTTCATAAGGTGTGTACTGCGTTGACGTGTGTACACTGTTATTGTATGAAAAACACCAATAAGGAACTCAAGAGCTCCAGTTAATAGTTCCTTTCGACAGTTGCATGCGTAGATATGCACCCAAATGCTTATGGGTATTTTCAAGGGCTCCTAAAGTTTGATGGTGAAATGCTGCAGAATTTAATTGTTTAATTTTAAGCAGCTTACAAGATTCTTTAAATATATTAGATAAAAATTCGGTTCCCTTGTCTGTTACGCAAGAAACAGGAATACCGTAACGCAAAATAAAATTTTCTACAAATGACTTTGCAACAGTCAATGCCTCTTTATTGGGAAGCGGATATGCTTCCACGAATTTTGTTAGCTCACATTGAAGTGTGAGTATATATTGATTATTTTCATTATCAACTGGTAATGGACCGACTAAGTCTAGGTATACTTTTTGAAATGCTGAAGCAGCCGTTGATGATATTGTCATAGGTTGTTTATTTGGTTTTGAATGCTTGTACCTTTGACATTCGTCACACCTTTTGACAAAATCCTCAACGTCATTCTTCATGGTTACCCAAAAGTAATATCTTTTTATATTGTTATACATTCGGTTTATCCCTGAATGTCCTCCCGTTGGTAATGTATGAAAGTCATTAAGAATTAACTGACGTAATTCCTTATTTTCTATCCTTTGTTTATCTTTTATAATACTGAGTTTAAGATTTGTCTTGAAAATTTCGTTTTTACATTTAATCATGCGCATGTCATTTAAAAACTGATTAGACTCATTATTTTTTATAATAATTAATTCCGGAATATCGTGTTTTTTACATAATTTCTCCAGATGCCTCAACGACTCACCTAAGTTCGACGTTGATCGGTATTTCTGGGATATGTACACTATCTTAGAATTGACGTCATACATTAAATTTTCATATTCAGTTTTTAATTTATTATTAAGCTTTATTTTCGTAAATTCATTTTCACGTACCGGCCGTAGTTCTATTATTTGAGTTTTAGGGTATTTTAATATTTCCACTGCAACAGGGTGATCAATCCTGTTTTCCATGGAAGTATTATCACTTGTCATATTGGGTTTTGTTTTGTTATTTTTTGTCTCCGAACGAGTGATTGCGTTTAAACTAGCACTCACTTTATTATTCATTTCTTTTAATTCGTTCGACTCTATACACACACGTGACAAAGCATCCGCTGTAACATTTTCAGCACCTCTCACATAGTGGATTGAAAAATCGTATTCCTCGAGCGTTAGCCTAAATTTTGTGAGCCTACTAGAAGGATTTGTCATGCCAAATAAGTATATTAAGGGACGATGGTCCGATAATATTATAAATTTTTTACCAAATAAATATGGTCTAAAATGTTTACATGACCAAACGATTGCTAATAATTCCTTCTCTATTGTACAATAGTTTATTTCTGCTTTATTTAGAGTTCTAGAAGCGAATGCAATAGGCCTGTCATCTGAGTTCGACAATACAGACCCCAACGCGTACCCACTTGCATCGGTTCTAAGAATAAATTGATTATCTTTTGAAAAATTTGGATACTGTAACAAGGGCGGACTAATAAGAGACTGTTTTAAAGTTTCAAATGAGTTTTGACATTCTTCAGACCATTTAAAAACTATTCCTTTCCTAGCTAGTTTATTTAAAGGGTGAGCAATTTCTGCAAAATTTTTAATAAATTTCCTGTAATAATTTGCAAATGCAACGAAGCGTTTGGCTTCGTCACAATTTTTAGGAACTGGATATTGAGAAATAACCCTTGTTTTTTCAGGATCAGGTGATATACCTTCAGATGAAATTAAATGACCCAAATATAAAATTTCCTTTTTTAAGAACTCACATTTACTAGGATTTAATTTAAGGTTTACTTGTCTAAGGCGTTGTAGAATTTTAGTTAAATTTTGATTATGATTCTGTAAGGAATGTCCAAAAACTATCAAATCGTCTAAATAAACAAAACATGCCTCGTAATTTAAACCCGCCATTGCTACAGTCATCAACCTTGAGAACGCACTAGGACTTATTTTCATACCCATTGGTAATCGTTTCATTTGAAATTGTCCTCTGTCCGTTGTAAAGGCTGTACAGGGCCTACTCTCAGGATCAAGTTCTAATTGGTAATATCCTTGTGCTAAATCAAGGTGCGAGAAATAAATCGCACCAGATAGGGAATCTAGAATTTCCGTAATATTCGATAGCGGAAATACATCATTTTGTAGGCGTTGATTACATAACCTAAAATCTATTATCAATCTGTGACGTTTAACGCCATTTTTGTCCGGTTTTTTGGGAACTAATAAAAGAGGTAAAGACCACTCTGAGTGTGCTTCCTCTATAATACCCTTTTTTAGCATATCGTCCACCTGGTTATTAATTTCCTCTTTTTGAGCATGAGGTAACCTGGAAGGTTTAACGTAAACTGGAGTTGCGTCCTCCTTTAACCTTATTTTTTGCTTATATAAATTAGTAACTGTTAATGAATCATTTTCTAAGTGAAAAACATCCGCATATTTAGCGCATATTTTTTGTATAGAATTTCTCTCTTCTACGTTAAGGGCTTCTGTATTTATAAGATCTAAAATTGTATCAACTCTGTCAACGGAGATTTTATTTTTTGTAAAAGAATAAACATCATATTTTGATAGATATTCAACTTTAGGCTCAAAATTTCGCAATCTTATTTCTCTTTCATTCACATTCAATAGCCTTACAGCCACTTTACCATCTTTCGGTCTTGCAATACTATTTGCGATCAACACTCCCTCACATAATTCATCATTTAAAATGACACATTCATCTGTGAGACTGGTACAGCTATGTGTAATTATTTCACATCGGGGTGGAATAACAGTATATAAATTATTTTTGGACTCCAAAGGTACTGTTATTTGCTTATTTTGATTAAGCCAAAAAGAAAATAAAACCTTTTCATAATCGATAATTGCACCATACTTAAGGAAAAAATCTGAACCTAGAACTCCATGTATACTAGAATCGAAACTTTTAATAATTGTAAAATCATGAGAAATATATTCATTGTTCATAGTGAATAAAATATTTGCAGATCCAGCTGAATATGTTGAGCCTGCAATTCCTTTAATTTTAATTTTATTAGTTGTATTTATAATACTACTATCTTTCAAATAATTCTCAAAAAAACAAGAAATACTTGCACCAGTGTCACATAAAAATATCATTTCTTCCCTTTCATACCCGACACGCACATAATTTAAAGCATTCATATTAAAACTAGCTGTATCATTATTTTTTAAATTATTAGAAACGAAAAAACTTATTTCCTTGAGATTCCTGGCTGTTTTTATTTATGTTACTACTTTCCACATTATCAACAAAATATACACTATTATTTGAAAACTGCTGACGCCTACCTCCTCGACGAAAATTTGACCTACTAAAGCTGGAACGACCTCGGCCTTGGTACTGGGAATTATTTTGCTGTCTGCTAAAATTGTAATTATTAAAGTTTTGCCTACTCGGGTTACGAGATTGATTATAATTATGAATTTGTCTAAAATTTGTAAAATTACCTCTAGACCGATTTCCTCGATATTGGTGACGCCCACGCATATGAAATAAGTTATTAGAATAAGTTGGGGTTAAATTTAAATTTTCATCTTTAGCGCCAGTTATCGCGTCCTTTAAATTATTGTAATTTCTAGCTTTTATTATTGTTCTTAAATCTGAATTTTTTAACCCATTCGCGAAAGCATTTATCGCCAATTTTTCATTCACCGGTTGTAAAATTTTTGCCGAATTTTGATCACCGTCCGCTTGCGCTAAGGTTAAATTTAATAAAAGTTGCTCGATAGTTTTCGCATAATCATCTATACTTTTAGTATCTTGTCTAACGTTATGCAACTGATTAGCTAAAGCTGGTGCAGATTGTTTTGTAAGAAGTTGGTTTTTTATATCTGTGACCAAAGCACCAACATTAGTATACGTCGTTTGTAATCTTAATTTCGCGTTTTGTGTTAATTTGGCCTTTAAAACATATTTGATTAGCAATACTTTCCCGTTGTCGTCAAGCAAGTCGTTATATAATTCAATAGCATCAATCAACATTTTCGTAGTTTCTTCGGTACCATCCATAGATGGCAACAAAGAAGCTGCGTTTCGCAAATCAAATTTTTCACTCATTGTTGAACTAGGATGAATGCCCAAAACCAAAACTCTGCGAGCTGTAATTTTTTTTTATCTTTTATGGCAATTAACCGACCTGATAAAATAGATCTAGCTTTATCTATGTTTTCTCTTATTTCTAATACATATTTTTGAAAATGTTCTAATTTATCGGTGTCATGCACCTGTTTACTATACTGATCTCTAAGCTGAAAAAATTTATTTTCTAATGTTTCTACGTTGCTACTTAATTTATTTACCCTATCCAAAGATTCTCTACGCTCTAATGACTCCTTTTTTATATTTATGATAAATAATGAAATAATGTTATTCAATTTATCCAAATCACTTAAATCTACTACACTCATTAAATAAAATAATTATCAATAAATTTAAGGCAATAAATAATATCCAATAAAATTGTATAGTGCTAAAACTATGACTTACTAATTATGTTAATACTTAAGTATGTTCATTGTCCATAGTCGCCTAAGATAAGTCCATACTGTCCATATTCACCAATACTAGGGGCTTTATCAATCCCAACGTTGCGCACTAGCGGCCTTTTGCCACACTAGCACGTGCCCTCGTTGCTGACCACCGGATTGGTTCGGCCAGTGTCTTCTTTTTTTCTCGACTTTATAAGTCTTGGCTTCTTCTAATTTCTAGACGTATTTTTCTTTCCAATTCCTTTTTACTGCGACGGCTACACCATAAAACAATTAAGGTAACTGCTATCATTATAGCTACAACTCCGCAAACTTGCCAAAGAGAATAGTTACTGTTGCTACCCTCTGCAGTCGTACCACCACTGTTGCCTGCCTGGGCAATTATAACTTCTTCTTTTGACTGTGTTTTTCCCATGTTTTTCTTTTCTTCTAAAGCACCATAACGATATTTTTGCACTGTTAACTTAAGCACATAGGCTGCAGGGTCGCCATGTAATATCTTCTTGTTCTGGTTCGAACTACATGCTTAAGAAAATAATCAGCGTGCACTCCTTACTGTGTAACACTTTATTCTGCCCTTTCTCTAAATCTAATTACAATGGTATAAAACTACTTAGACTAACCTAATTAATAAAATAAATAATAATTTGATGATTCTATAAACTATTACTCCATATTTACAACAATCGAAAAGCTGTGTTGGACATTGTTGCAATAAGTTATTGCCTTAATTATAGTTCAATGATATGGCCTACTTTTGCAACTTGGATTCCATCACAATTCTTAAAATTTGTC
>JAUTXW010004950.1:0-93010 GCA_030620095.1 Kuschelorhynchus macadamiae
ATTTTTCATTGCCGCTGTTACGTCTTTTCCAGATTTAGATTTTAACGGTTCGGCCCAAACATACTTAGAAAATACATTTATGGTAATCAAGATATATTTAAATCCCTTATTAAATTTGGCATAGGGTAACATTTCAACCAAATCAGCTTGAAAAGATCATTTAACCCTTTCACTACCACCCTTCTGCGTTTGTAGTTTTTTCTAGCAGGTTTATGTAATTCATTAACGACTTGCTGTTTAACGGTTGTCATGACAACAAACTTGTTTATTCAATTTTAAGGAAGTTCACTTTCTATGTTTTGTAATAATTCGAAATATAACTTTTATATGTTTTTTCCCATTCATTCAATTTATCAATTTGTATTGTATAACTTTTTTCATTTAAAATTTTACTAATTCTAGTAATCTCCTTTTCTAACGCATTAAAGGATTTTTTTATCTCTCCAGTTAAGAAAGTAGTTGATCTACTATCACTATTTTTTAATTCCTCCTCTGTTTTATTTAATTCTTGTTCTAATTTCTTAATTACACTGGACATTATATTTTCCAAGGAAATATATTGTTGATTTTCTTCCAAAGTGAGTTGGTCAATTGTTCTACTGTTAAGAATGCTATTTTGATTTCTTTTTTTTTCATCATCTAACCTTTTTATAAAAGTTCTTAATTGTTTAATTTTTTCCTTGTGTTTTTCAATTATTACTTCTCTTATATTTGTTTCCATTATTTTATTAATTTTGTTGATATCATCACTTAATTTTTTGTCTTCCTTTTTAACATGTTCATTTAAAAATTGCAAATCTTTACTTATTTGATTTAGCGTTAGCAACTGTTTATTAACGTTTTCAATTGAGGTATAACATACTTTAATCTGGTTTTCATACTTTAAAAAATTTTCATCAAAAACCTTAAGCTTTTTAGCAAAGATTTCATTATTTGTTTCATTTTCACCTAATCTCCTTTTTAAATTATTAATGTCACTTATTCTCTCTTGATTTTGTTTTGAAATATGGCGTCCAAATTTATCAACTGTCATGTTGAGCTTTCATTAAACAATAAATATGATTATATTTGATAGCTGTTATTTATAGTATTACTTTATCTTCTCTTAATTCTTCAATAATAGAGATAATCTCGTTACTATGAGCATTATTTCCCGCATCACTTGATGAAATTAATAAACGTAGCCTATCAACAATTTCGTTTACATTATTCCAGTATACATAGTCTGTATTTGATCTGTTTGTTTTCAAAATTAATCCCTTTCCTGTAGATTTGGCTCTAGTTGTTCTAAACGGAGGTTGTGGTTTGTTAAATGCTGTAACTAATCTTGGCAAGGTTTTTGTCTTTGTAATCCCCTTTCTTTGTAAATATGGTCCTATTATTGTAACATATTTGTGTGATGTATTTCCTTGAACTTGTTCATTTGAATCAAAATTCCTACGATATACATTTGTTTTAGCTAGAATGTTCATGTAATTATCTAAATCTTCCTTCTTATAACCTATCGGTTCTTTTTTGAAAAGCAATTCGTATAAACCTGGCGTGCCTGTGTACGTTATTCCTCCCACTTTAATGTCCTTTCCAATAATTTCTACCGGTATCTGTGTTAAACCAAAAGAAAACTTATCCGTTTCGAGGTCATGAACTATTCCGTAATAATGGTCAAATTTATGTTGTGTATCTTTCACACCCTCATCAATATATGATCTGGGTAATTCATGAAAATCTGCTAAGTAATCTTTATATGATGGTGTACCAACATAGGTTTGAATTGTTTTTCTAGTTTGTTCCAATATGTCTGACAAGTTTAAATTTGTTGTTGTGTCACTAGAAGGATCTGAAGTTTCTGCTATAACAGTTGATGACAATGGTTGTACTACAGGAGAGGAAGAAGTGATACTACTGTCATTTAAAAATGTTGGTAGTTCTGTAGGGAGTAACGGAGTTTTTCCTGTTTTCTGAATATTTTTCGTCGGAGTTGATGTTTTATAAAGCTTTGTAGGTGTTTTGAATTCTTCATACTTTGAAACTCTTTCTTCTTTTAAATCGAATGGTTCGGATTTACCAATACTTGAAATTAGCTGTTTAAGTGGTTGTGTTATTGGTCTATAAGTTTGTTCTAATTCGGACTGAGCAGTAGAAGTAGCTAATTTCAAGCTTTGATATTTCTGCTTCACGGCTTGTCTCGATTTTATTAATTCTCGAGCTAAACGTTTATCCATGCTGTACAAGTTTTAAATGAAATAAAACTGCAAATTTTTTACTTTTATAAATATATAAAGGAATCGAATTTACTCCTATATCTGCCGTGATTTACTTCACAATCTTTGTCAATTACAAGAAAGCCATATGGATCCATCCAACAGTTAGCACAAATATTTTTAAACTGATCAAATGTCATATCCAATATACAGTGGTCATTATATATATGTTTTAAACTCAAACAGTCCTGTTTAAATAAAATTAATAAGTTTGCATTTTCTCGAATTAGACGTTTAAGGATTGAGGAATATCCTTGAAAAATAAAAAAACAATCGGTGTTTCTATGCCTTCCATGCGTGAAATAGTCCCTAATAATAGATTGATTATGACAAGGAATATCATCAAAAATGATAACGGAATTTGGCTTTATCTCATGAGGTGAAATAATGTTCTCATCGCTATCATATTCAAAGTATCCAATTTCTTTCATAGGCTTTAACAACTTCCTTAAATATTCATATTTTGGTTGATCTAATGACTTTGAATAAACATAGACATTTTCAAACCTAATTCCATTAGGATGCTCGAGCAGTGTAAGCATAACGTTGGTTTTACCGCTACCACTGCAACCAACTATAAGCCCTCTTTTTGAACCACCGCAAAATAAGTCACCATGTTTTCTCAACTGTTTACTTAAAATTTTTTCGTCATGATTATTTACTGGTAATGAGAATTTTTGTTTTTCAATCCTCATTCTTAATCACACTAGTAAATATTTTTATCTGTAAAAGTATTTATACCAGAAAAATGTCAATGTGTTTTTAGTATAAAAAGAACTTCAATGACTGTGGATCGTCATAAGTTGAAAAAAACTATTAAAAGACGTAATAGAAAAGGCTCTGGTTTAGTAAATAAATTAATTAGTAAATTACCTTTCGAAGTTCATATACCAGGATATAATTATTGTGGTCCCGGCACCAACTTGGAAAAAAGATTAACTAGAGGTGACGTTGGTGTAAATCCATTGGATTCCGCTTGCAAAGAACATGATATATCTTACTCTCAGACTGAAGATTTATCAAAAAGACACATATCTGACCAAATATTAGAAAAAAAAGCCTGGGATAGGGTAAAAGCTAAAGATTCTTCTATTGGTGAAAAAATTGCAGCTTTAAGTGTTGCAGGAATAATGAAGGGTAAAAGAAAGTTCGGTTTGGGATTAAAAAATACAAAAGGGGGTAAACTTAAATTGAGAAAAAAACGTATCATTCGAACACCCAAAAAAATTGGAGGATTTCTACCTCTTTTGTTTCCCATTCTTGGCGCCCTGGGTGCACTAGGTGGAGGCGCGGCAGGAATTGCTAAGGCAGTAAATGATGCTAAAGCAGCTAAACAGCAACTAGAAGAAATACATAGACATAATATTGCAATGGAAAATGCTTCTAAAGAAGGTAAAGGATTATATATTAGACCATATAAAGTAAAGGGACTATTTATTAGACCTTATAAAGGAGGATCCGTCAAACTGAAAGCAATCAGACAAAAAAAAACTCAAAATAAGTTTTCCAAAAAGAGCACTTACGAACAATGATATTATTAAATATGTAAAGCTGTTAAAAATAACTGGCTTTAGAGGTGTTTTTATGCTCGATGAACTTCCAAAAAAAATTAATCTGAAAGAATGTGGTATTGTAAATTTGGATAAAAAACAAAATAAAGGATCTCATTGGACTGCTTATATTAAAAATAACAAAAATGTAATATATTTTGATAGTTATGGAAATTTAAAACCACCTTTAGAACTTCTCAAATATTTTAATTCGAATGGCAAAGTGGATGTATTTTATACTTATGAAAATAAACAAAAATTTAATTCATATAACTGTGGTCAACTATCCCTAAAATTTTTGCAAAAAAATATATAAACTCATTATTTATTGTAATATCTCATTCATAAATAAACTGCAATGTCTACCACAATTGCCATATCAGGAAACAGTTCTGTTTTGTCTGCTGATTTTAATCCGCCCATATATTTAGAGGATGAAAAACAATATTACCTGGGTTTAGCTGATTTTGAAACGTTTATGACTATCCCCAATATAAAAGAAGGATATAATAAATTTTATATAGATAATAAAGTAATTGTTATTCCCGACGGAACTTATGACATTACAGATATAGAAACATACATAAGAGAAAGTATAGAAGATTTATTTCCGAATGAAAAAATTTTTTTTCTTTTAAAAGCAAATGTTAATACTCTAAAAACTTTTTTAATGTGTAGTAGAATAATTGATTTTACCAAGGAAGATTCGATAGGAAAAATGTTGGGTTTTAATAGCAGGATACTAGAAGCTATGAAAGAGGAAGAAGCAGATACTGTTGCACAAATAACTAAGGTGAATGCTATTTGTATTGACTGTAATATTTGTGTCGGTTCTTACAATAATGGTAAACCTGTTCATATTATTCACCAGTTTTATCCAACTGTAGCTCCAGGGTATAAAATAGTTGAATCTCCTTTGCCCATTTTGTATTTTCCAGTTAGCGTCAAAGCAATTAACAATATAACAGTTAAAATAGTTGATCAAGACGGAGAACTTATCAGTTTTAGAGGAGAAACTATAACAGTAAGGTTACATTTACAAACAAGTGAAATATAAAATGGTTGTTAGATATAATAGAGCCCTTGGGATGAGACTTGCCCCTACTACTATCAACAAAGTAAAAACTTATAAAAAGAAAAAGCCTAAACAACAGTTCAGTATCAAATCCAACACCAACAAGTTAAGACGAGATAATCGTAAATTTCTCACATCCTTGGGTTTCACTGTTTTAAAATAATGAACATATTAAACGTAAACGAAAAGCTTTATGTAGACAATTCCATCGTCAGTTCTGAGCTTCACACATATCAACCATATATTTCTTCAAAATTCGATTACAATGATGAAATAAGGATCCCAATTCAAGAACTCGATGCTTACACTCTACCATCAGATAGTTTACTTTATATCGAAGGAAAATTAACTAATACAGAAGGTAAATATAAGAAAGAATTGCTATTTATTAACAATGGTATAGCCTTTTTGTTCAGAGAAATCCGCTATGAACTAAACGGAATTACTATAGATTCAATAAGAAATGTTGGATTAGCATCAACCTTAAAAAGCTACCTTTCTCACAATACCAACGAAAGTTTAAAACTGGAAAATGCAGGTTGGTTTCCACATCGGAAAGAAGGTGATACAATTTTAGTTGATAATGATGGAAAATTCTCCGTATCCATACCACTAAAAATGCTTTTAGGATTTTTTGAAGATTACAGAAAAATTATTATGAATATGAAACAGGAATTGGTTCTTATTAGATCAACTGATGATTTAGATGGTGTTATTTTCAAAGAAGATCCGGCACACCTTGTTACTGCTCCTGACACTCCATTGGTTACTTTCGATAAAATTTATTGGAAAGTTCCTCACATTCTAGTTGATATGCCACAACAACTTGCTCTATCAAAAATATTAGAATCAAATAAAGATATATTGATAGGATTCAGGAGTTGGGAACTTGTTGAATATTCTTCTCTAACCGAAACAACCCGTCACACATGGCCGGTAAAAACAACTAGTAAACTAGAAGCTCCTCGTCATGTTGTGATTGGCTTTCAAGAAAACAGAAAAGGGAAAATTGTTAAAGATATGAGTAAATTTGACAATATTACCTTGTCAAATATTAGAGTATATTTAAATTCTGAAAGATATCCTTATCACGATTTGTACTTAAATTTCGAAGAAAACAAATTTTCTGCTTTATACGAAATGTTTGCCAACTTTAGACAGTCTTATTATGGTGTTCCAAATGAACCCATTTTTAATCCTGAACAATTCAAAAACATTAGTCCTATTACACATATTGATTGCTCCCATCAAAAAGAAACAATTCAAACGGGATCCGTAGTAATGAGAATTGAATTTGAGACACACAATGCAATTAAAAAAGATACTTCTGCTTATTGTCTTATTTTACATGACAAATTATTTAGCTACAACCCTCTTACTAAAATTGTGAAACAATTATAAACTTTATCCCCACTATTTTCATATTTCGATTTAATTTAAAGAAATTTTCAAAAACTTTTAGTTTTAATCATGACATCAAAACTACAACTACAAATTGAAAAATTTATTTTTAAAATTAATCAACTGAAAGAAGAAATTGCAAATTATTCAAGTAAAAAAAGCTCATTAAAAAATTTGCTGCTTTGAAAATATGAGATTGGTTATAGATATTCAAGGATTCAAAGATGAAAAAAATAAATTTATACCGAAAGAGCTTGCAGCTTTTGATGGTTATGAAATGACTCATTACATTTTTAAAAAGCCTTTTCCAATGGAGTTTCTTTCACCTGATTGTCACAAGCAGGCGGTATGGTTAACGAAAAATTATCATTGTATACATTGGAATAATGGATTTACTCCATTACATCATTTCCCAAAAATAATTGAAACACTTACGAAGAAAGCAGATTTTGTTTTTGTAAAAGGAAGCGAAAAAAAGGATTTTATACAGAAATATTCTAAAAAGCATGTGATTGAAATAGATGAACAACCAGCGCTAAAGCTAATGGAACCAAAATGCTTCTATCATTCAAAATCACCTTGTATGTGTGCTTTGACAAATGTGTTATTTTTATATGACAATTGTTTTATGAATGAATAAAAATATAAAAAAAAAATTAATTACCTTTTTATTTTGCATTAACCAACCATGATTGAATACAATTAATATGATACCTTAAATCTAATTTTCTAAATTCATTTAAAAGTTCATACTCATTTTTATATTTTAAATAATCATTACAAAATTTAGCGGCTAATTTACATTGTTTCATTCGATCTATATTATTAACATATGCTGACAAATCTTGTGCTTCTGCGTCTTCTTCGCCTACAATTGATAAATATTGGAAGTATGCAGCAGATATAATAAACTCTTCATACATTTCAGTAACCATTTGCTCCATTGTAAATATTATTAAATTTATTCTTCCTTTTCAATTTCTTGAAGAATAGTATCCTCGTCAATAAATTGCTTCAAGTCTTTTAAATAGTAACCAAAGCCAATATCTTTTAGATCTTGAATAAGTTGAAAAAAATTTAATGTTTCAATGTATTTGTTGCAACAGAGGGCAGCCTTTACGAATTCCTCAGATTGATTACAATAAAAGTCTATCCACTCCGGACCACTTGCCATACAATATGAGAAATAGGTTTTTGAAAGATTACTAAATTTCTCCTCTAATAATTTAACTGCAATCAGCAACTCAGCCATTTCATTTATTTAACATAATATTTTAAATATGTAGGGGGACGTCTCTTGCGAATAGGATTAACTTTCTTTGATAATACCTGTTTTTTATCTTCGTATAATTGAAACCTCTTTTGGGTTGCAATAATAGCAGGTATAAATTGGCAATCTTCTCCTATAAATTCTATTAGGTGGCTTAATTCTCCTACAAAGTATGATTTCCCAAATGTATTGAAAAACGTAGTAAGGCTTATAATTCCTTCTAAATAAATAATCATCACAACAGTCAATTGCTTCCAAATAATCTCGTTTCAGTGGATAAAACAGCTTGGTGTATTCATCTTTCGAAATCACTTCAAAGAAATTGAGATATTTAACTTTTAACTGTCTGATAGTTGTAGTTAATTTTTCGCGATTACACATAATTCACTTATTACTTGACACATTTTTTCTTTTTGTTTTATACAAAATTGGTGGAAAAATTCAAAAATAACTTTTTACGCAACTCGAGCACAGCTTAGTAAATGTGCCTCGGCATACTAAAATGATCATGATGCACCTATTTATAAGACTTAAGAATGCAAAATCAAATGTGGGAGAACAAAGAGAAAAAATTAAAAATATGATGCGAATGAGAATAAAAGGGGAGGAAGTTAAGAATGAGGGACATGAGAGAGAGGAAGAGGAGGAGGAGGAGGCGCTCCCATATTATAACTACTCACGGTCGTTCTGGCGAAACGACAGCAAAACTGCTGAAATCACATTTGGCATTTTCGAAGCTTTCTTTCTCTCATCCGAATAGAGACTGAGGTGTTGATAACTGCGACGCTTCCTTTTATACCCCCACCCGGGGCCGAAGATTACATCTGCGCGGCCGTTGGACGTTATTTATGTTTTCTGGATGGTGCTGTTGTTGTCTTAATTGCGCTTGAGTTTTTGCAATTTTAGATTTGTCGATTATTGTCTTCCATATTGTTGGTAGTTTTAATGATTCGTCCCTTTTATTCAAATCACCTTGTTTCTCAATTTCTATGGCTTCTCCCTACACCCATCGAAATCTATTTTATGGCCGGTTTCCCGATGATGTAGGAATAAAGCTGAGGTTGTTTGTTTGTTTCTGATGCTGAGTTTACGCTCCAGTCTTCCTGATATTCCCTGTTAGTCTGCCCCACGTACAACTTTTCACAGTCCTGGCACGGAATACTGTATACTCCGTGGGTTTCCAGTTTGATTTTATCTTTTGAGTTTCCAAGCAGTTTACATACAGTTGTTTGGGGCTTGTGTATTGTTTGTATGTTGTATTTCCTAAGAATTCTTCCGATTCTGTCTGTTGTGCCTTTTACATATGGTAAGACTACTTGTTGCTTTCCCGGTTCATAATTTTTGTTGTTCGTTGTTCGGGAACCCTGTGCATTAATAGCTTTCTCTACGGTGCGATTTGTGTAGCCATTTTTCTTTAAAGCACTAGATATTACTTATTGCAAAGTTTGTTTTGTCTCGTCTGTGTTTCAGTTAATCGCATGGATCTGGATATTAGAGTATTTGCCACAGCTTGAATTTGTGCAGGGTGATGATGTGATTTTGGATTTAAATACCTGTCTGTATGTGTTGGTTTTCTGTACACGGTGTATTCGAAATGTCCGTTTTGTGACCAGAACATCTAAAAATGATAGTTTGTTGTTTTGCTTTAACTCTAGAGTAAATTGTATTCTGGGGTGGATTGAATTTACGTGAGTCAGAAATTTTTCGAGCTCTGCATGACCATGTTGCCTATAATAAATATGTCATCCACATAACGAATCCATAATTTGGGTTTAAACTTGCTTTCTCAAGAGCTTCGTTCCCGAAGAGAACCCCATTGGAGCGCCATCCATTTGTTTATACATGTGCCGGTTGAATGAAAAATAAGTATTTTTAAGGCAATGCTCCGAGAGTTGTATTATATGTGCCTGGAAATCATAGCAATCTTGTCCAATGCTTCATCGATGGGAATACTGGGATCTAACGATTTGACATCTAGGCTTGCTGTGATATCGTCTTTTTCAAGAACGATGTCTCGTATAATTTGAGTGGTTGCTGTTTGCATAATTTCAGAAAGATATTTCTCCAGTTTTTATAGCGGCGGATTAACAGCACTGGGTCTGATGGGCGCCCCTGGTTTTTGTATTTTTGGTAAACCATAGAGTTTAGGACATCTGCTCGACTTTTTTCGTGGTACGATTTTTTGTTGAATTTCGGGGTTTATTGGTGAACTTTTTATTTTATTTTTAGTTGTTTTTTCTAGGTACGTTGTCGGGTCCCTTGGAACAGGCTTAAAACAATTGTCTTGTAGGATATCCTGCATTTTTGGTATGTAATCCTGAGTATTCATAACCACAGTTGCGTTTCCTTTATCTGCTGGAAGGATTGTAATGTCTTTATTTTTTCGAAAGTTTGTTAGGGCCCTTTGTTCAGTGGCATTTAGGTTTTGTTCTGGCTTCGAAAATGCCAAATTTGATTTTGGCGAAACGTCAGCAAAATTGTTCTTTTCAGAACGACCGTAGTGAACAGATGTACACCCGGAATGAAAACACACAGGCAAGCCATCTCTCAAAGTAATGAAAATACGAACAAATAAATCGTCAAAAAAATTTCCAAAAGATGCAGAAGGTAAAGCATTTAACCAAGCATTACTTTCAGGCATTTGAAGAGCAAGGAGACGTGCTCTGTCTTTGATATCCTGACTATTCAATATAAGGTTACTGAGGAGAACCTGAGATAACTTCAAATCTAAATTATTCTGTCTACGTAGTACCTAGTTCATCTGGTATCTTTTCTAGATTGCAAAGTGAAAGCCAAGAATTTAAAGCAAAATTTGAGTCAACGTCAGGAAAATTAGAAATATTTTCAGGTAAAATCATTTCAAGCACCAAGTTTAGCAGAAATTTTACTTTAAAAGAATTATTGTCAAACTTGCAATTTGCAATATTTTGAAGAATATTTTTTAAAACTGAAACATAGTCGTAAAGAGAATGTCGGTGTATTCCAACAAGGAACACATCTTAAGAAGGTTATACCGGGTATTGCAAATAAATGTTTAAGTAAATAAAATCCGATGTGACTATTAAGATATTTTATATTTTCAGAAAATCGGTTTAAAACAACAATTTTTTTGTTTAAGGCCTCTCTCATTTCATCATTTGAGAAAGGGCATTTTAATACACTGAACTGATCAAATGGTATCTGTAAAAGATCCGACGCCACTTTTCAGAAATAACTGAAATTTCGCATTTTTATGATCTATTTTTGACCCAATATCCGAACTTAAATGGATTATTTTTTTAAAGAAGTTCAGAACTGTAAAAATATTTCTAGCAATTGTTCCATCGTCTAAATACCATAAATTAATTTCAGACTGAATAGCTTTTACTACCAGATTAATTGCTAAACAAAATAATGGAGGCCCAAGAGGATCCTCTTGTTGCAAACCTCTTTGTGACAACATACAGTGATCACCAAAGGATAGAAGAGAGTATTCTTTATAGCACTGAAAAATAAAATTTAAAGAATTTGGAAAACATTCTTTAAAACTAGAAAGAATGATGTCACTATTTCCCATGTTAATAGCATTAAAATAGTCGATTTTTAGAATTACTTTATCAGAATTATGAAGATATTTAAAATAACGACGAATCACATGCGTATTTTTTTACTGATTTTTAGTATTGAAAATACTATTGGGTTCACTTTTATGCAAACTTAGCACTGCCTGTCGCAACCTCGACACCGAAACTGCGATAACGTGTTCAGTAAAATAATTCGTATAGATTATGAGTGCGGACGCACTAAATGAATATATAAGATAACATTATAATATGAGGTCATCGGATTGCCCATGCATAGATGAACAAATATTATATAGACATAAAATAGTGCATTGTTTTGTGTATGTATGTGTGTAACAAAATTCTGAGTGTTATATTAAAATAAGGTAAATACGGTTTGCCAATGCATAGATCAACAAATTTTAGTAAAATCAAAATAATCCATGGTTTTGTTTATGTGTACAATAAAATTTCGAGTTTTATTAGAATAAGGAAGCCATCATTAAATACGTACGAAAATGCACAAAATTATGATTGCCGCCGATTTCAAAACTAATTTTTTTTGTATGTATATTATATTTGAATCGATTTTTACCACAAATTATTTACTTAATTTTAACTTAGCCAAACGTCTTAGCTTTTCGATTCATATCTTATTATCTAACTAAGCAATGCTAATGAAATTATTAATAGGTACCGATTTATATCACAGCCCGACAGTAAACAATTCTCAAGTAATAATAAATAAATCTAAATATTAAGTTTTAAGGCCATAGGCAAAGAAATTGCTTACACGTATGTATATTAATCTAACATCTAAATGTAAATGGAATCAGAATTTAATCACATTCAATGTTTTTTGAAAACATTGGGACAGGGAAAAGGCTGACAAATTAAGAAGAAATATAGGCAGGTCTATCGTTTTTGACATAATTATAATAGTCACCTTTAACCCATTTTTATTAATAATATTAAAATGCTACAAATTTCACAAACTCTGATAGAACAAAATTTAAAAAAATTGGGAATGAAACGATTTTTATCTTTTAATATATCGGGTGTTTTTTACGGCTATACCATTTAATTTCAGGCCCTCTGTCCTGAAATTTCTTTAATTTTCCAAATGTGAAATATAAAAAAATATACCGTTTGTATCGAAAATTTAAATGGAAAAAATGGGACATGCAATGTATACCTATAGATGAAAAAATTTCAAAAACAAATATTTGAAATCTTTAACAACTTTTTTTGTTGACAAAGGAAATTTAGATATATTAGATTTTGGCCGATTTTTACAATAAACACTACATTCCTAAAATTTAAAAGAATTTATTTAGTAGTAAAATAGGCTACTATAATACCCCGTCTTTTAAAATTAATAAAAAAGTGCCGGTTTGGGTATAATGAATAAAAATTAAGCTTTCGTCCAAACTAGACCATTATCAGGACTGACACTGTAAGTGACTAAATAAAAAATAATAAGTAAAATAATTAAACAATGTAAAAACTCGTGTGCTCATTAATATACGACCTTTCACAAAAGTACGTATTACTGTGAAAAGATAGAAATATTATTTTATAATTTGAGTTTTGTAGTAAATGTGTAGTTTTTTTTATAGTGGTGATGGGCCTATTAGGTAGATAATTTAGGCAGTTGCGTTAAACCGAAAATGTCAACTATTAAGTAGACTTAAAATAAAGAATTAACCCGTGTGTTAATAAGTGCATTAGGGTTCTGCTGAGAATTTTAATTTATTTCTAAATCCCCATAAGGGTTAAGTTTTAAACCCCTTGAGTTGATGTTGTGTAAGATTTTGCTCTTTTTTGAAGTAGGAAACTGGTGTTTATTAAACTAATATATAAACCAAAGGCAGAAGTGGATGGTCTATTGAGGCGTTTTTTAATTCGGACCTCTAGGTCTACAAGTCATGCCGACATATATGAGGCATCACAAGAATTAAAGCTGAGTTTATAAACTCCACTTTTTTTGGTGTTCTTTGTTATTGACTAAAAGCGTAGTTGTTTTAAAGACGACCTTAGCTGTATCGCTACCTTAGCTATAATGTTAGCTGTCTTTTCGGAGCATGATCCTAGATAAGGTAATGACAAATATTTATTTTTTAAAGGTTCAGTGGGAAAAGCTTGGCGTTTCAGTTTTTTAAAAATGATTTTATTAACTATTTTATTTACGAGATAAGGACTGTATCCTTATTAATTGCGATTTGCTTAATAAGTTCTAATTCCGTTTGTCGTTACTCAGTAGAAATAGGGACTGTCAAAGCTGTATAAATATAACTATAAAATGAAGACAATTTAAACAAAAAGAATAATTTGAGCTTTCATAAATGATAAGCAGTATGTGTAAGTTTTCTGTATACTTAAAAATCCAATCTGCTAGGAAGCTTGGTAATTTTGACATCCAAAAAATTTGTTGAATTATTGGACTCTAATTCGATGGTAAAGTTCACGTTGGGATGTACAGTGTCACTAGTGGTAAAGTCCGCAATATATGGGAATTTTTTTTATTTTCACATCTAGGTAAAATTTGACTACTACATACGTTTTCTTTATAGGTTTTATTAATATTTTTTTATATAATATGAAATATAAGCAATTTATTAAATATTACAATGTTTTAATACCCAAGCTTAAGTTTCTGAATTGCCACGTTTTTTTTTTATAGATTATAATAATATTTTTTATATATCGACGGTCTAATTCTAATATCCCGTAAGTGCAAAAATCAAAATTTTGCAGTAGAAGCATTTTTTCATTTTTAATAATGCAATATGATAAAAAACAAAGACTAACTAAAAAAATGGATTTTATTTTATTCACTATACACTAGAAATAACATATTTTTACTTAAAATAGGTATTTTAATATTTTACAACAGATACGGTGTATTAGAAGAAAAAATAATTTAAAAAATTACAATACGGGTAATTATATTTCCCTTAATTAAACGGCAAATTATCGTAAAAACTATGACAATCTTTAGAAAGAACGCTTTTAATTTCTTGTAAGTGCTTCCACTTGGTCTCTTTTATCTTCAGGCGTGAATTATGAAGAGCTTTATACCGAACATTTGGAAATTTAAGAGACCTAGCTGGAAGAGGCTAACAACTCTTCATTAAAATCTATTTTAAAGTCTATTTTTTGGGTCTCGAAATTGTATTTTAAATGTTTCAAATCAGATACAGTTGGGTCATTTGCCTTCTTACCAGGGCGTATCGAGCTATATACCCAAGTATTTTGATCGGCATAATTAAAGAAAAAGTCATGTGTTATGTATACAGCCTCTAGTGGTAATGGTTTGTTTCTTGCCTCTAGTGTGATTTTAATGTAGTCACTGGGTAACTCAATGATTCGCCCTCTTAGCTTCCGTTCAATGAGGGAGTGAACGGCATCACACTCCATTTGTGTGTGCCCTTTTTGTAAATATTTCTGCTCAATAACTACTTTATTTTTAATGGAGTAGTTTAGTAATGCATTGGACAGAATAACATTCTTGTTCTGATATGAACAACTATCTGAATAGAGTATTATTGGAATTTTTTTAGTACATTTGTCATTGATAAAATCTATAACAAAGTTTGCAAAAGTAGAAGCACTTAAGTCCCCTTCTGTTTCATTGAACCAGTAGTTTCTACAAACATGGGAATTCATGTCGTAGATAGTGAAGTTATGAACACTTAGTTTGTTTTTATAATAAATTGCACTGGCATTTATCCTGGACAGATTTTCACAGCCTGCATATCCATACAGAATGTATACACTTTCCCCTGCTTTGCTAGCTCTTTGTCTCTGTTCTTTTCCTGTCTAGCGCGTTCTTTTTTTCTTAGATGTTCTTGATACTTCTCTTCACAAATATTTTTCGTTTCGTAACCGCAACAAATGTCACACCTGTCTTTCTTGGGCTGATAAAGAGCCAAGTTCATGTCTGAAAAAACTTTATCAAATACCGGATTGCTCAAAATTAGCTCGGGACATGAACTCTCTTCGCAATGTTTTTTGTATAGTTTATAGAGATCCTGTTTAGTTTGAAAAAACTGTTCAAGGTACAACTTAGAAGTTTCTTTTCGGCAATAATGCGAAGGCATTTTTGGTAAACTGTCAAAAAATTTCACCAGTTCAATTCGTTTTTTGTTATTACTTTTTTGACTTTCTTTACGTGCAGTTAAAGTTGAGTTAATTCCATGGTTTTGGTTGGTTTTTTTCACCCAGTCCTGAACCATGTCTTCTTTAAGGCCCATTGTTCCTAAAAACATTTTTTTACAAACTTGAAATTTTGTATTGTCGGCTTTTCTTAAGAAATAATTAAAAGTTCCACTACGGCGGGAATTCCCTCCAGTAGAACTTCTCTTTTTGGAAATGTATTCTATGTTAGATGTGGCATAAACCCGTTTCTCGTCCCAATTCATGTTTTCCCAAAAGCTAGTAAAAATATTGGTTCTTTCTTCTTCTGAAAATTTGGCGCAATGCCTATTTTTCATTTTCTTGCAGGCTTCTGAAAGACATTCCACTGACATTTGCCTTGCAGGGCGAGAAATTCCTTTTTTAACTACCCCATCTCTATTTCTTTTATAGCCTTTATATTTGGTACCCTGCATTCTTAGTTTTTTGGTCACATTTTTGTCCCACTTCTCTCTTAAAGCATTTTTATTTCTTTTTCTATTTGTTTCAGTTAGTTCTTCTAAACACTCATGCTGCTCAGGTTCTTCTTGTTCTGCTGTATGGTCTAGATTTGTTGATTCTTTTGTTCTATTATCAGAAGAATATACTTCGTTCTCATCCACCTCGTAGTCAGGATCTATTTGTTCTTTCTCATTTTCATGATCAAGATCTATTATGTCTTTCTCCGCCATCAAGGTCTCCGTAATTAATTGACCTCCGTCTAAAGCTTCATTTAAAGTTTTGTTTTTTTCGTTGTCATCCATCCCATTTCCTAAATAAAATTCAAGGATATTTAAAGAGAAAACAAAATAAAAATAGATTCCAATTTACCTTTATTGCTTATTAACGTGAATTCAGAATGATCAGAGTTTTGATCCCCATGTTGATTTTGCTTAATATCATCGCTCTTACTACAATTCCCACTAAGCTGATTCTCTTCTAAGTGATCTAAAAACAGTTTAAATGCGAATAAACTTAAACGAAATTATGAAAATTCGATTTGTACAAATATTTAAAAAGATCATTCTCATTAATGTAATTTTTTAATTAGTGTTGCCGCAAAATAAGACAAAATGTATATGTCTGGCCTCGATCTATTTCAAGTGTCGAGACGAGGCGAGACGAATTGTGTCAAGCCCAAGCGTAAATTTTATCTCGACCAAACCAACAACAAATGTTTTTTGGTAATTCACTTATGCTTAATACCAAGCTTCCGCATTACAATTTATGCGCGAATGGATGTTATTCCTTTCATAAATCGGGAAAAGGGGCCACACAAAAATAGTAAATCTCTGATCTCTCACTTCTATCTTTAATGTTTTTATATTATTATATTAGTAACTGCCTTAAAAGAGAAAGATAAAATGTCCTAGATACCAATGAATGTTTATATTTTATATCGCGACAACACTGTTTAAAGGCCATAGCCAAAATGCTTCTCTGTTAGCCTACCTGTGCTGTTGTTTAGCAACTCCGAATATTGCTCAATTTTCTTAATTGCAACGTTACAAGCTTCTAAAAGTAATTCATCTGATTGGAAAATAAGTTGTTCATTGTCAACTTGTAGATTATCCAGTACGGGAGTGCCATCAAAACTCATAGACTCATTCACTAAGCTTGTGACAGAATTTGTCTGCATATTTTGAGATTTCTCAACCATTTTTCTGCTGCGAGAACTGACTTGCTAACAGTAAAATATTATTGTTATTATTATTATTATCATTATTATTATTGCTATTATTTCTCTTATTAATATATTTCGTAATTTCCCCATAATATTACAAAGAAATATCTCGTATCTTAAAATAAATTCTTGGTAGGAAATTAATATTAAAGGCAATATCCCGTATCGCAATGGCATGTTTTTCCTGTCATTTTATTAAATATTTGACATAATTATGATTAACGTATTATTTAAGAGTATAGTACACACTAATAAGGAACGCAATATGTTAAAAAACTTACCGTTAAAAACGACATCTTCTTTAAAAAGACACTTTTTAATGCAGCAACATTACCCTATGCACTTACACATGAAAACTCAAACGATACGGGAAATTATTTTGCGCGTTTCGACGTGTTTCGATACGGGCTATTAGAATACATGATTTTTGGCGCGAAGGGTTTCTATTGGTTAATAATACATACATAGAAGCATTGTATAAATCCTACTTTACCGATCGGCGCGAAAAAGTGGAATTTGAAATTTTTGCAGATACGGGGTATTAGAATTAGACCGTCGATATGAAATATATGCAATTTAATAATATTACAATATTTTAATACTCAAGCTTTGAGTTTCTAGATTGCTTAGTTTCTTATTTAGATTGTCACGTTTTTTTTATATATTTTAATAATATTTTTTTATATAATATGAAATACAAGCAATTTATTAATATTACAATATTTTAATACCCAAGCTTAAATTTCTAGATTGCCACGGTTTTTTGTATAGATTTGAAGAATATTTGTTTTAAATATAAAATATAAGCATTCTATAGTAGGTATATATATTAGTTTAATTTGATCAATTTCTTCACCATCTGATAATAAAATGTACCTATTTAATAACCATAAAAGATTATAACCTTTAAAAAAATAAAAGACAGAATAAAACATTATAATTTAAAAGTTGTGTCAAGTATTTTCAATGTGAATTTTTTTCAGTGTATGTATTATTACCCGATGTACTTAATTGCAAGTAGCACTGAAGATAACTTGTTAGTCGAAAGCGCTCTATTATATATTTTTAGATATTATACACGTTATTTAGACAGATTTCCTTTAAGTGTTCAATATACTGTTGATTATGTTTATAAACACTTTATTTTCCTTGCAAATTTCAACATAATTTCGCTGGCCTCCATTGCATTTAATTAACATCGACCGAAGAATATTTGGTCAAACCGGAATGCTCGAAATATGTTTTTGTCCTGTTTCACCGGCGGGGGTCTTTTATGCTAGCAGGTTTTCAGCTGGGGAATCAGTGCGTGCGTACTTCCCAAACGCATATTAAAATTCATGGCATTGTATTTGCATAAAACCACAGCACGAATTTATGACATTAGTAGAAATGTGAAATAATGTGCTATCGTGTCGGTATTCGAGCAACGACAAACTGATAGCGGCGTACTTTTTTTTACTTATAAATGCAGGGCAGACATGTTATTGTGTTACTTTTTATGTTTGTACGCTGCGGGCTAGTTTGGATTTAGATAACATTTTTATGGATTTCGGGAGCTTATACGAGCATTCTTATTTGGATGTCAAAAGTCATTTTGTTTGCTGTTAAAATTGTTCTGACACAATTTAAAAATATTCTAATATAGTCAAAAGCAGCGCTATCGTGCGGGTCATACGATTTATGAACGATAAACTTTTTAAGTTTGTTTTTCTTTTATTACGTGTAATCATATCCTCCGCATAAAATCCGGAAGATGAATTAGATAGACCTATGATATTTTCATATGAAAAAAAGAGGATAAACATATAAATACCAGCAGTTGCAAAAATCTTTGAGCGATATCACTTCAAGGTCAGATTGACAAGTCAATGACAAAATGAGTAATAAAAACAATGTTCATGTTTTTTGCATCCACAAGCGAAAAAAATGGTATTAAATCTAATAAAATATTACGAAAATGAAAATTCACCGGCCAATATCCAGGAGACAGTAGCAAAAGCTCTGGGAATCGGTAATCGGTAAAATTGTGCATGAATTTGCATAATTTACTACCAAAGAAGATTAAGAAATGTACACGAAAAAAGCCAAAGATAGAAGACTTAAGTGACAGTGTAAAAATGGATATTCGTAATGGAATTTACGATTTTTACACATCAAAAACTAATATAACCCTTCAAGTTTTAAAAGAAGCTTTAAAAAATCGAGGCATATTAGAAATCGGACTAAAATCGTTGTGAAAATTAATAAAAATGTTGGAGTTTCGATATAAAAAGGACTGTAATCGAAGATTTTTATGCGAGTTGCCACATATAGCAACTCAGCGTATCCAGTTTTTAAAGAAATACACGGAAAATGTTAATTCAAAATTTAGAAAAGTGGTATTTTTTGACGAGACTTGGATATTTCCTATTGGAAGTGGTTCCAAATCTTGGCAGGATGAATCTGTAAAAAGTATCAAGAGAAAAAAAGGATGTGGGACGGGAAAACGGTTCATCATTTTGCATGGAGGTTCTTCAACAGGATTTCTCCCGGGTGCCAGTTCACTGTTTTCTTCAAAATCCAAAAGTATGGACTACCATGATAATATGAACTGTGAACTGTTTGAAAAGTGGTTAAAAGAACAACTGATTCCAAATTTAGATGCTCCATCTTTAATCATTCTGGACAATGCATCTTATCATTCAAGAATCTTAAATAAACAATCTACTTCATCCTGGAAGAAAAGTGATAGTAATGACTGGCTAATAAAACAAAAACAAAATCCTTTACCCAATATGCTGAAACTAGAACTTCTTTTAATGGCAAAATCTATTAAAAAACCAACAATATATGCCGTAGATGAAATATTACGGGAAAATGGACATGAGGTTTTACGACTGCCGCCGTACCATTGCCAGTTTAGCGCAATAGAATTAATATGGGCCGGGGGAAAATCATATTACGAAAAACACGTGAACGATGGTCTTACATCAGATGAAGTGCAAATTGTTTTGCAAGATTCATTAAATTATATTACGCCGGAGTACTGGAAGAAATCTGTGGAACATAAGGAGAAATTAATATAGGATTGGTGGCATCGAATGATCATTGCGCCATTTGAGGACGACTTAGAAGATAAGGACTTTTTAAGTAATGATGATATTTTTTAGTCTATAATATTAAAAAGTTTCTGAAGGATTATATTAGTCTTTGAGGTGTATAAATCATAAATTACTTTATGAATATCAATTTTCGGTAAAATGGCTTAACCAGAAACTCGGGGGTAATAACGAAAAATACAGGCTATATATATATATATATATATATATATATATATATATATATATATATGATAGTATGTTTTCATTCCACTTACACCAACGTCATAACAAGAAAATGATCCTTGTTTGGAACATGTTCTGCATCACAGCAGACACAATGATCCATTTTAGTCAAACGACGATATATATATATATATATATATATATATATATATATATATATACACCTGTATTTTTTAATTTTAGCCTGAAATTTGAAGAGAAAGTAGTTTTATAGCTATGTCGCGAACAGACAGACTAACGGACAGACATACCTACAGACAGACGGAATTGAGAAAACATGTTTTCCGGCACTAGGGACCCTTAAACGTAAAGATCTGAAAAAATCTCACGATGGAAGTAATAACTAATTATCTTGTGTTTTTAACAAAAGTGTGTAATATCTTTGCAAGATAAATTTTTTTTGTTATCACAATACAAAAAAAACAAGTTTTCTTTGCACAGGGATGGCCCGCATTTAAATAACTGACACTGTATAAGTGGTTAGATTTTTAGGTCAAGCGTGGCTCATACTTTTTGGTGATTGATAAAAAACTCACTTTCACTAAGTGGCTGTATAAACAGAACATATCCCGATTGTTCCACTGATTCGAACCGCCTCCTTTCGACTTTATTAAGGCGCTTGCCATTTTGTGTATTTTTGTTTTTGCCAACCAAAAAATTTTAACTAAATACATATTAAGCGAATTTTCTTATTTAGTCCCTCGGCATTTAATATATAAAATAATATTAAGTGGCTATCTTAAAAATATTACGTAATACTATTTTTTTTCTCCCTGTATATTTGTAAATAGCCCATCGGCATGTAATAGCTCGATAAAAAAATCACACAACATTTTGGTATTTACTGTGTTTTCTGATTTGATTCATAATGTTGGTGACCTCTGGACCCGCACGATAAGACCGCATTCGACTATATCTACTAATTGAATTGTGAATTTCGAAAAGGACTCAACTCGGATTTTTGTCGAATTCGACTTTCCCGCAAATTTTTCAAGTTTAGTAATAGACCAACATTTTACGAAGGAAAAGGACTCATATCTGATTTCGTTCACACAAATACGAAGACGTCGTTTCAAAACAAAATTTCGAGAAGGGCTCATCTCGCGGAGATGGGTCCTTTTCGTAATGTATTTGCCCGATGCATTACGACGCCATGCCATTCGCAAATTAAGCGAACCAATCAGAACTTGCTATTTTTATAGGAATAAACCAACCTAGGCATAATCCAGTTTACTTGTTTCAGTTGTTTTACGACGCGACGGTTGTTTGGTGCACGTCAAGTTTGTCATTTGAGTAAACAAACACATTTTCTGAGTTCTGTCGTGTGTATTATTAGTATTATTTTTAACAATGAGTGATTCTAGTAGTTCTGAAAATGCAGAAGAAGAGAAAAAGAAGAAAAGAGGTGTAAGAAACAGTGAAATGTATAAGAACGTAACAATAAAAAAAGCCAAAGTTAAAGGACTTGCCCATACAAACCATATAGGCAAAAATATTCCCTGCAGAACAACTGGACCCAGTTGTAGGTAGGAATATATCGTATTTATATTAGTTTCCCTTAGGTATTTCCTATTAAAAGTAGTTTCGTAGTTACTAAGTAATGGTAGTAATGCTAGTAGCCACTGCATATAAGTAGAAAACATGTTAGTTATTTATCTAACTTGTTTTTGAAAACGTAGGTACACAAAAAGCTTTAAAAAATAATATGGTTTTTGTAGATGCATTCGAAAATGTTTCCATCTTTCTGATGATACCAAGAAGGCCATATTAAGTCGGATAAATGATTGTAATAGCAAAGATGAACAGGACATCTATATTCAAGGATTGATAGAGGCTTTCCCTGTGAAGGATACTTCAAAACGTCAAGAAGCCAAAAATAGTAAGCCAAAAAGTTACTCCTACAAGTATTTCATTGAAGTAGATGGAAATAGGAAAGAGGTATGTAAAGTAGCCTTTTTAAGCCTGCATGGTGTAACCGACAAGAGAATAAAGAGAATTCGACTACTAAAAATTTCAAATAAAAGTCCCCACGATATGCGTGGAAAATCTGCCGGATCCAGAAGCAATGTAATGCCAGAAGAAACATGTGCTCTACTCCACCATTTTATCGAATCAATTCCTGTTAAAGAAATCCATTATTCAAATAACATTGTAAAAAAATACCTATCATCTGCCTTGAATGTGACAATATTGCATGAGAGGTTTTGCTCAAAATACCCCGAAAAGAAAGTCAATTATCAGTTTTTTAGAAATTATTTCTATGTGAATTTTGACTTGGCGTTTGGTAGACCACAAATTGATGTGTGTTCAAAGTGCGAAGAAATTGGCGTTAAGCTAAAGAATCCCCACTTAAACGAAAATGCCAAAAGGGTCGCTAGCGCGGAGTTAATCGTGCATAAGCGCAGGGCATCGAAGTTTTTTAATAAAGCCAAAGAGATCTCGGAAAAATGTAAAGAGGATGGCAGTACTATTTTGGGATTGTCGTTCGATTATATGCAGAATTTACCACTGCCAGTCCTTCCCGTCCACTACTACTACCGTCAACTTTGAGTATACGAATTCTGCGTACATAATATGAGAACAGGAAAGGCAACTTTGTATTCCTATCACGAGGGCCAAGCACTGAAGGGACCGAACGAAGTAGCTTCATTTCTAAATGACTTTATCCGTAATAATGTTCCTGAAAATATTACGGAATTACATTTGTTCTGCGACGGCTGTCCAGGACAAAATAAAAATAATACCTTGATAAAATTTCTTCTCGCCTTGTCAGTTTCTAGAAATTTGAAAATATTCCTTTATTTCCCCCAAAGAGGTCATTCTTATAATGATTATAGAGATTTTGCAACCATAAAACGTAAGATTAGAAGAGAAGATCTTTATTTACGCATGAGCAGTATAAGAACTTAATACTCAGTAGCAGTAAGGCAGACAAATTTTGTGTGAAAATGATTACATATTCCGACATCATTGACTTCAAGTCGTGGTGTAAAGTTCACTTCAAAGCGAAACCGTTGTCAGAAAGATGCTTCGGGAAGAAAGTTTCAAAAGAAGGCAAAGTTTCTTTCCAAGTTTCTACATTTTATCAATTTGACTTTTATCCAGAAAAGCCTGGAGAAGTTATATACCGCCCCTTTATTGAAAGCGAAATGAGCACTGAAACTTTTAGCCTGTCAAAAACTAAAGGTGTTTGTGCTAATCTTCCTACTGTTAAAGACTTTTCATGCTACTCTTCAAAACTACCAATAAATAACTTAAAAATGAACGACTTGAAAAAGTTGAGGCAGTATATACCCGCAGAATTTGAAGACTTTTACGATGGTATTTTAAGCTGGCCGACTACTGACAGACAAGCAGAAGCTGATGCTGAAGAAGACTTTTAGCAAAGCTACTTTTTATATTTGGCATTATTTTCCAATAAGAAACTCTAGTTTTGCTGTTTTAAATACTGTTTTTGTATCTTCCTTTGAAAATTAAAGTTAACTTTCCTTTTCTAATGTACTTATGTTTATTTAATCTTCCAAGGGATGCTTCAATTTCGAAAACGACTCATCTCGGAAAATTCCAAGATCCATTTCTCCATGTATACTTTTCTGAAAAGGAAAATTTGGCAAGGTTAAGATGTAAAATAAGAAGTGTTAATTATTAGAAAATCGATATTGTCGTAGTTCAAATTAGTCAGAAGAAATTTAGTTTTTTGCTTCTCCTGAAAAATTACGTCTTCCCGAGATGAGACCCTTTCGAAATTCACGATTCAATTGGACATTAAAGAAAATTTTAAAAAATCTCGAATTTTGAGCTTGTTTCTCAAAATAACTATAATAACCTACATGTATATACTTTTGGAAAGCCCACATTATTTTTAATAAATATAAAGAATAATATGCAGGGTCCGCATTTAAAAAATAAGGTAGGGTCCGATAACTGTTTGACTTGGCCCCGTCGCACAGTGGATAATTATTAATTATTAGAATACCATAACTAAGGAAATGAAAATATTTTTTTCCGATTTCTAATAATAATACTCATAAAAACCAAACCCTATAGCTGCGCGTAAGCCAAAACTGAGCTTTATAATGTGCTTGACAACAAAGATCTAAGGCGGCTTAGCCTAATGTTTTGTTTTTTTCGCAGCGGTAGCGGCCAATTTATTTATGTATTATGTGATGTATGTTTGTTGTTGTGCAATAACTGTGTGTGCCAGACGAAAGTAGAGTATTTTTAACATGGAATATGCTGATGAAAGTAAGTCTGTTATTTTTTAAATACTTTAAAAATTATCATGATGCATATGCAACAATTTTTTATTTTATTGTTCATATTAAAAAAAAGTTTCACGTTGTATCATGATTTTTTCTCTTCAGTGTTTTAGTTCAATATTTTTCCTAAAGTTTCCTTTATATTACATCGTTTACTTTTGTCTCTTAAAGCGATTTTTTAATTTTTTTGTAGATATTGCCCCTTGCCTCACACGAATGATCCTGTTTAAACTACTGCGTTCCGAAAACTTGCTAAGGCACGGAGCATCAAAAGGTAAAATAAACCGTTTAAAAGACTATTTAAAAGATGAAATTATTAATCGGGGACTAATATACAAAGATGATGATCTAATTTTGTCCGATATAAAAATATTTTTATGCAATCTTCTGAAACGTTGGAGGAACTGTAAAAGTCAAGAATCCAGTTTTGTTGCCAAGCAACGTAAATGGTTAGATGAATTATTTGACATTTCTAAATATACAGAAATATGCCAAGAAACGAGTACATCTCTACACATCTCAAAAACTGGACATCCGCCCTAGCCTTTTTTGGAATCTTCGTCAAGAGCGAAACGTAGAAGAATTCAACCACTATTAGAAAAACATTCACTTGAAGAACTTGCTTTTGCGACACAAGCGGCATACATATCTAAAGGAAAGCGAAATATTGCCGTTGTGATAAAAAACGTGACACAAAAAACTAATAAATCTGTGAAATTAATTAAAAAAGCGTGCAATCCTAATAAAAGTGCTCCAGATCGTTTAAAACGTCAACGTTATTCATATTCGTCCGAAGAAGCTTTAGCACTTATTACCAGCTGCAAGTTGACAAAATCACAGTATGTTTTTCTTCGACAAGGTGCAATGTCAAAAGGAATCAAACTTTATCCACCCTATTTTAGAGTTATGGAAGCAAAACAACGATGCTATCCACAAGAAAACATAAATATCACGGAAAATGCAGTTAATATTGATTTACAAGTTTTGCTAGACCTTACCAGTAGACGATTAGCGGAGGTTCAAAGAAATGTTATATTACAAGTACTAAAAAACAACGCCAATGGTTCGTTTAAAATGATACATAAATGGGGAACAGATGGAAGTTCTGGACACTCTCTTTATAGCCAGAAGTTTGCTGACTCATCCAATAACGATTCTGATATCCTTCAGTCCTCTTTAGTACCACTTCAGTTGCAATATGAATCATCTGGAAACCGAATAATAGTTTGGAATAATCCTAGACCTAGTTCTACTCGTTTTTGTAGACCCACAAGGTTTACGTTTTGTAAAGAAACTGAAGAAAAACTAGTGGAAGAAATAGGCTCTATTGAAAAGCAGGAGAAAGAACTACAGCCAACTAGGATAAAATTAAATGGAGAAAAAACCATTCAAATTATGCACGTTCTTCACAAAACGATGCTCGATGGCAAGGTGTGTAATGTTTTAGCGCATAATCGATGCTCGCAAGTGTGCTATATTTGCGGTGTTTCACCAAAAAATATGAATAGCTTGGAAGAAGTTCTACAACGTCCCTGTAAAACAGAATTTTTTAGTTTTGGGCTTTCCACATTGCATGCTCGCATTCGATTTATGGAGTGCTTGCTTCATATAGCATATAGGTTACATATCAAGCAATGGAGGGCGCCAAAGGGATCCATAGATGGACGCAAAAGAGCTATTATTCAGAGATTTAAAGCTGAAACGGGAATGCTAATAGATGTGGTTAAGCAAGGTAAAGGCACTTCTAAAGACGGAAACACGTCAAGACGTTTTTTTTCGAATCCTGTTAAAACTTCTCAGATAACAGGGGTTGATGAAGACCTGATTAAACGTTTTTCAATAATACTCGACACAATATGTTCCGGTTATGACATAGATGTTGAAAAATTTAAAGCATATACTCTAGATACCGCGAAAGTATATGTTTCTTTATATGACTGGTATCCGATGCCCGCCTCGGTACATAAAATACTAATACTGGTGCGGATTTGATTGACTCATTTCTATGCCCAATTGGCCAATTAAGTGAGGAGGCTCTAGAGGCCAGACATAAAGAGTACCGAACTTTTCGAAAACACAATACTCGCAAGATTTCAAGACTAAAAACCAATGAAGATTTGATTCATGTTTTGTTAATATCATCGCATCGGATCCTCTCATAAGTACATTAAGACCGCTTCCAAAGCGTAAGTTATCTACACTACCCAAAGATGTTCTTTCATTATTAAAAATTAAAACTGTGTAATTTTGTTTATTATTGTTCAAGAAATATTATTAAAATTAATTATTATTATATTAAATATATAATACGTATATTATTTTATTATAAATATACAGTGCGGAAAAAAGTCTGGCCTATCTTTAATATCTTCTTGTTTTTGGATTTTATAAAAAATGCTGAAATTGGTATACTGATTTTTTATGTCGCGCACATTTTGGTGACATTCATTTGTTTTTTTAATGACAGCTGTCAAATATATGACGTTATCGATATATTTTTTTTTAATTGTAATGTTGGTTTTGTGACCCCTCTTTCAAAAAGTCTTTTTAAGCTAAGCATGATCCTAAAATTCCCAAATTTTAGTGACAATCTGTCAATTCCATTAAAAATGGCCACTACCTAAACTTTTATTTATGTGTAGATAAATGAAGCAGCCAACAACAAAATTATTAATTTTTCCTAAGTTGTCAATGGTTATTTACATGAAAACGATCGTTTAGAGTATAAACTCTAATATCGTATTTCAGATTAAGTTTTTATTGAAATTTACCTAAATTATTAAAAATGCAAAACATACAACTTTTTAAGTTTCAATAAAAACATAATCTACTGTTGTAAAAATATCAAAAATATGCACGATATAATCAGTATACCTATTTCGGCTTTTTTTTTATAAAATCTTAAAAACAAGAAAATATTAACGGTAGTCCAGACTTTTTTTTCGCACTGTATATTAATATTAAGTACAAAACTCTTCTGCATATTCTTATTTATGTATACTTTAGGTAGTTAGTATCCTGTATTGTTAAAAAATTATATGATCACATTCTAAGGCTTAAAAATATAATCATGTTCAACATATATGAGTAAATAATGTTCTTTTACTTTTTTATTAATTTGGTATTCCTTTATCATTACTTTGACAAACAGAATGAGTGCGAGGTTTTAGTTTTGGTTTATTCACATAATGTATACATCAAATTAATATGCTACATGTTATAGAATTAAAAATATTAAAGAATGTTCGATATCAAAAGTTATGGTATCCTACGAACGAATTATTGACCACTGTGCGTCGTACTTATTGTGAAAGCAGAACTGAATTCGACGGAAAAGTCACATAAGGAACGGTTTTCGCCTTTTAATAAGCTTAATATATATATATATATATATATATATATATATATATATATATATATATATCTGATTTCAAGGCGCTCGGTTGACAGATTTTTCTACCTTATTTTAATTTGATTCTGTTTTAATTTACCGAATGCATGCCAACCCGAATTATTATTCTATTTATTTATGATAGGTTTATCGTTTAAATGCAGTTTCTTAATTATTTTTTTATTTCAAATGGCCTTTTGTTGTTGAAAATACAAATGGTTCTAAAAAATGCTTCCAACTCGATGATCCAGTTTTCACAATTTATACAATAATTTTAAATTAAATTTATTGAGCTAATACATATTTATTTATTTAAAAAAACCGAATCCTTTTTTATTTCTTTATCGTCCTTTTTAAGAATAAACGAATATTTTTACTAAATTAGTTGAAATAACCAAATAAAGCCTAAATTATAAAGTTGCCTATGAAAACAATCGATTATATTCTTCATCTAGCGATTCTATTAAAAATAATGCACTCATAATTTACTTCAGGTTTGCTTACATTCGGTTAGCTAGGTAAAAAAGCGGTAATTTCAAAAAAAAATTCAATTCAATGCTTTTAACCCAGCTATACGAGCGAAAACAAACTTTGATAAGCTATCAGATAGCTTAAGCTCGTAGTAAACTACCTGATAAACTACAGGTTTAAAAATACAACTCTTTCAAAAACGCCCTGTATCTCAAAAACCAATCTTTAATTTGACAAAAAAGTAGCTTACCTTGAGAAAACCGCAAACATTTAGCTTTAAAAATAAGGGAAATACCCCGCAGAAATGCCGAAAATGAGATAACCTGTACAAATCGAAATGGAGAAATGAAGAATGTGTCTACCACACTAATTAATAACAAAAATGTTGGATTAAATACTCGGAAAGATATCTAACAAAATATTAACCTGGACTAAGGGATCAGTTCCTCCCCAACCACCCCGCACCACGAAAATTACTCTTCGTTTATTGGTTACCTAAACAAGATGTAACTGATTGCTTTGAAAAAATTATGTCACTTATGTATTAGGGAGATCTTAATATATATTTTCCATATGTCAATATATCATATCAATATATATTCCAAAAATTATGTCACTTATGTATTAGGGAGATCTTAATATATATCCTTAGAAGATAAGAGGTAAAAACAGCCAATAATCCTGCACAATTAGAATGCGCCACAACATATCTTATTTATTTTTTCAAAATTTTGGGTACGGTACCACATTCGTCTTTCCGGAGGTAATTAGGTTGATTTTGAAGTGTATATATGTAAATTATTTTCTTAATTGTTAGGGAATAAGGGGGCGAAAACAGCCAGTGACACTTAGGAATCAGAACGTGCCCCAATTTATTATATGAATGTTCTCAAAATTTTGAGTAGGGTACCACATTCATCTTTCAGGAAGTTGATTAGGTTATAAGTAGGTAGAAACAGACAATAACCCTTAGGAAGAAGAACATGCCTCGATTTCCATACTGAATTTTATGTTGTTGTTTTTCTTCTTTCATGAGGCCATATTACAAAAGTATCATCTACATATCTAAAATAATATTTAGATTGTAAAGGAGCAGAACTTAAAGCAATTTCCTCAAAAGCCTCCATAAAGATGTTCGCTACCACAGGAGATAGCGGAAATACCATGGCAGCACCCGAGCTTTGTCAATTCAATTAAGATTGGATTAAGGTTTTTATGTTGAAATATGTCAGAAATTATAGAAATTAAATCGTCAATAGGCACACTTGTATACAGGGATTCCAGGGGCGTGCAGTCCATGGAAGCAAGGGAAGCAGTGCTACCCCAAAGAAAATTACAAAACATCTTCTAAAATGTTATTTTTGAAATAGGAAATAATTAATTTAGTTTATGTTAAAAATGCTAAAATATTATCTTAATTGTCAAGCTCATAATAAATGCGGCCTTGACTCCGACCGAGCCACAATAGAAATCGAATAGAACCTATGCGGGCAGCTAGCTTCTCTGCAGCTAAGTCCTGTATGCTTGATTTTCTGTGAATCGAGCTAGAGGTTATTGAACTTTCCACCGGCTGTTTGCCATTTTAGCATTTCAGTCGCGTGCTTTAAGTGGCGGCGGAAGCTATCGTTGGAGTAGGTTCTTTGTTTGAACGGCTATCCGTGTGTTGTGTAATACGAACGTCGCGTCGTGCATGGTGCCATATGGAAGACAATAATAGGGAGGTGGATATGCAAATACCGTCAACTTCGGCTGTCGGTAATAACGTTGAAAATGTTGGAGAATTTAGTAAGAAGAGTGCGTGTGAATTTGGGATGTGTGTGTTAATAATAAAGGGATTTTTAACATTAAACTTCGCTTCAAATAATTTCCAAAGGAAGAGCTAAACCGCCTATGAAAAATTTAACCACAAAAATGAAAAATTGTATTAGACATTTTTATCCGGAAAAACAATACGAACAATTTAAATGGCTAACAGGGTGTGAAAATATAAGTAAATTATTTTGTTTACTTTTTGAAAATGAAAAAGGTCGCTGGAATAAAACTGGTTTTTCCGATTTAAAAAATTTCCATAAAGCTGTAAAAAGACACATTATGTCCAAAGCGTATTTGCAGGCCGTCATAAAAGAAAAAGTCTTCGGCAAAACTAGAATTGAACACACCCTTAATAAACAGTTGGAAATTAGTCACCGCCAAGACAATGAACTAGTCGATACAAATGGGCAAATATTAAGAAGACTTATCGATGTTGTTTGTTTTCTCGTACAGCACGAATTGGGATTTAGAGGTCATGACGAAATAAAGGTTTCTTCAAATAGAGGAAATTTTCAAGATTTACTTAGTATAATGACTAAATATGATGATTGCTTAAAAAATCATTTAGAGCAGTCTAGCGTTTTTCGCGGAACGTCGAATCGAATCCAGAATGATTTCCGCTGTTGCAACCATTATTCTAAAAAGAATTAAGCAGGAGATTGGCGAGGCGCGGTTCATTGCTATTGTTCTGGACGAAACAACTGATATCACTAATTTTAGCCAATTATCTATAGTAATACGCTATGTTAAAACAGACGGAAGTATTCAAGAGCAATTTTTAGGTTTTAAGAATGTGTCTGAAAAGATTATATACCATAGTTTATAACGTTACTAAAGAAATTATTGGAGAGAAAAAAATAGTTGCTCAAAGCTGTGATGGAGCTGCAGTAATGACAGGACAATTAGGGGGTCTGCAAGCTAAAGTTCGTGAAACTTTCCCAAGTGCTGTGTTTGTCCATTAATTTGCTCATAAATTAAATTTAGTTTTATCCCAGTCCATCACTCATATTAAAGAGTGTAAAGTATTTTTCGTTATTTTAAACGGCATGGCTGCTTTTTTTTCCAAGTCAACAAAACGTACACAAGCTTTGGACTCCATTGTCCACAAACGATTGCCCAAAGTAGCTCCTACTAGGTGGAGCTACAATGAAAGACTTGTGTTAACAGTATCTTTAAATGGTGAAATACTGACTGAACTACTGGAGAATATAATAGGAAATAATGAAACGTGGGACTCAGAAGTAATAAATAGTTCGAGGGGGTTTTTGGACTGTTTGAAACGAGATTTTAATTTTTATTATTTTTTGAACATATTTTCAGAAATATTTCCATTCTCGGACAATGTTTTTAATATATTACAAACTAAAACAGATGATTTTAAGTCCATGTTAAGCCAAAAAATAGATGACTTTGATGATCTATTTTGGGAGAAAACGAAGTCGTTAAATGTAGAGCCACAAGCCACAAGCCATCTTCGAACAGATAAGGTCGGAGATGTTCAAACATCATACAGTCGCCGCTTTTATGAAATAATCGATCAAATTCAGCAACAAATAAATTATAGATTTAACGGTTTAAATGATTTTAAATTCCTCGAGCTCTGCAATTTTTATGCATTTAAAGGAAAAACTTTTCCAGAAGATGCGTTTAAACCTCTTTTTCTTCATTATGGCCAGTTCTTCGACCGAGTGTTACTGCGATCTGGACTAAAAGTGATTTACGAAACTGATGCATTAACGCAAAAAATAACGCTAAGGAACTAATGCAATTTTTAAAAGACAAGGAGCTGGAAGATGCCTACACCGAAGCTCCGAAATTATGTGAATTAGTATTGACAATACCTGCCACAGGTTCATCAGTAGAACGCAATTTTTCAACACTTAAACGTATAAAAAAATTTCGTGAGAAATTCAACGGGCAGGAGAGACTTTCGCATACATCGCTGCTGTCCATTGAAAATAAACTTCTCCAAAATATGTCGGAGCATCGACATTTTTATAATGACGTCATTGACGAATTTGCAAAAAATGATTGAAGAATCGAATTACATTACAAATAGGTAAGTTTCTAAAAATTGCTTCCCTTGCTTAAAGTTCCACCGCATGCCCCTGAGGGATTCAACATCAAACCGTCATCCATCTCAAAAACAATCAGTCATCAGTTCATTAGTCTGTGCAGTGAAGAGCTCAGAAGATGCCTTGTGGAATCGCAGGCGAAACGTCGGAAAGTAATTTCAATTTGACACGATCTGTACTCAAGAACCATGATTTATTAACTTTTTATGTATGAACGTTAATAACCAAAAACCCTGTACATTTTTTTTAACTATGTACTTTAACTACTATTAAAATATATTGACGGGCTTAATGAAAGAATAACATAACAATTAAAAGTTTCAAGAACAACCGAAGTTCAGAAGCTTGCAGGGTTTGGCAACGTTCCAAAAGATTATAAGCGAAAAGTATAAAAACAGTCGTGTTTTATGCTACACCAAATAGATTTATACAGCCTTTAGAAAATAGATTCCCGGATGTTTGTAAACTTCGATTTCTTTTTCCTTCTGTAAAGTAATAACAACACTGTTAGTGAAAAAAATAAAAATAGGTATTTAAAAAATCGTTTTCCCAACTGAGATATCATCAAATCCAAGAGTATACTTTTTTTTCGAAGTAGAAGGTACTAGCAGTATTATTTCCAGGGAAGAAATACGTTTTTATTGAAAATATCTCTTATTCTTACTTTTTTCTCTAACTTCAATTTAAATTTAATGTAAACGCAATGTTTACCAACTAAATATGAATAGAAGTATTTTATCAGTTTGTTTTTAAACTGTAAAATATATTTTTAGAAATATTTATAATCAACTGTAAAAGTTATGATACGAGCGGGGATCGAACCCACACCACTGGATCACTAGTCCATTGCCCTAACCAATTGCGGTATCATACCACTTTCCAATTTCTTCTAGGGTGGAATAGCTATTTATGTAACCATAATTATGTGCATACATAAACTGTATTATATATACATAGTGGAATTCTGTACGAGGGAATTTCTGGGTGAAGTCGAATTTACCATTTTTTTTTCTAAATTACACAATAAATTGCGCCTATTGTATTATTTAACATAAATACAGAAAAGAGTTTTCGTAACATGGTTTAATAAGGATTTTCCTCTAAAATAAAAAGTAAACTTGAGTTCATTATGATTTTGTTACACAAATGATTACACTTGGGTCTAACAGTAGCGCACCCAAATGGGGATTTTTGGGGTCAAAGACCTCCTTCCGAAATGTGAAGAAAAACGAATTGTACATTTCTGAAAAATAGAAAAAATATTATAGTTTCTCCGGAAGATCAAATATTTGGGTATTTCCATTTGTTTTTTATTTTCGGGTAAGACATTAAATTTATACCACCAGACTGAAAAAAACTAAGATACGGATTCTGGATTTTGATTTAACATTGTAAATTTAAACCCCCCCCCCCCGAATTTTTTTCTGGGTGCGCCACTGGAAACAAAGGTAAAGTTTAAAAGGCTGTAAAAGTTAAACATGTATACCATCATGTCTATTCCTAATAGATAAAACGTAAAGTCAAAAAAATATAAGCAGCCCGTTTGCTTGATGTTTTTCCACGTTGTTTGATATAAATGTAATCAATAAAGCGATAGAGCACCCACAAAGAATTAATGGCCCAGAATAGAGATAGCCTCGTGTGAGGGGAACTCAAGTTATTGTGCAATATTTGTTTAACTCTTACATGTAATAATAATATAAATATTAATAATAGTAATAGATGAACATAATAATAACAGTGGCAATTATAAGAAATTTCTTGTTTCTATAATATTTTTTACTTTCCTCATAAAAGGGAAGCATTGTAATCGAGAAAAAATCACCCTCCGAGATTTTTTCAGATCTTCACGATTCAGTGTCCCTATATACCGAAAACATATTTTCTCACTGTCTGTTCGCGGCATAGCTAAAAAACTACTTACCCGATCGACATTAATTTTTTGTCAAAAATTAAGGATCATATGGGGATGACCTGGTAACATTTTGATAAAAATCCAATATGGCGAAATACAATGGCGGCCTAGTGAAATGTTAAAAAACCACTCATCCAATTTATCTCAAAATCAAAATCATTAAGGTATTATGATGGAATCAACTGGTAAAATCTTGGTACCAATCTAAGATGGCGGAACAAAATGGAGGTATTTAAAGTATTTAAAAATTCAGCCTGAAAAATTATTTATTGGATTGATTTCAAATTGTGTGCCATAACTAATTGGGGTATAGAGGTCAACTAGTAAAATTGTAGTAGTAATTCAAGATGGCCGAACAAAATGGCATCCGAATTAAATGTGTGTAATCGTGAAAAAATCACATTGTCAGGTTTTACATATCTTTACGTCCTAGCGTCCCTAAATGCCAAAAAATATATTTTATCATTTCCGTTGGTCCGTCTGTCGGCCTGTCTGTCAGTTCGCGGCATAGCTTTAAAACTACTTACCCGACTGACCTCAAATTTCGATAAAAAAGGGACTTGGTAACAATTTGCTAAAAATTCAATATGGCGAAACAAAACGGCGGCCTAGTGAATTGTTAAAAAAATTATTATAAAAAAACTACTTATCTAATTTATATCAAATTTTGCACCAACATCAAGTAAAAGTTAGTTAAGTTATATAGTAATTAACTGGTAAAATTTTGGTACGCATCCAAGATGGTGGAACAAAATGGCGGCATAATAAAATATTTAAAAATTTAGCCTGAAAAAACTAGCAAAAACTAAAATGCACAGGCTCCTAGACAATCAGAAGCGGCGAGCTCCTGTGGTATTCGAATGATATCGGTAGAGCCGAATCAGGCACGACGAGCTGTCTAATTGAATTTCTGGAGCGATTTTCGCTTGCTTGAAACTTGTACTTGTGATTTTTTACATTGCAATTACTGCAAATTATTGTAAAAACACTAGTTTAGTTTAGTTTAAATTTCAGTGCAATTTGCAACTTGTGGCCAAAAAAACAGTTTTTATTGCTATATTTAATATTTTCTTTCACAACTACAGTTTATTTGTGAAATCATGGACCCAATGAGGTACGTTTTTATTTACATTTACCTATATTTATTTAAAATATATATGTAATATATTTATGCAGAGTGAATAACCTGACCTGCGAATTATATCAAAAGAAGTTTTCTAAAGTGTTCTAAAAGGCGACTAACAAAAAGCGAACAAAACCTTATTGTTGGACAATTAGTTGGAGGAATACCACATGAAAGAATTATTCAAGATGCCAAGAAAATTCATAGCGGAAAAGTAGAGAGAATAAATAACGAGAGGAGACATAGCATATTTAATTAGGAAGTATAACATTGACAAAAAAGGGACGCAGATGATATGATTGCAACTGCTTTAAAAGTAGAAGAATGGAACAGACAAGGAAAAAATTATGCATTCCTATTTAAAAATGGTTAGTACAATATATATGTATATATGTATATATATATATATATATATATATATATATATATATATAAATTTATACAAAATAAAATGCAACGACTGCCCAAAGGTCTATATAGGGCAAACCACACAGTATCTTAAAAATCGTTTGAATGGACACAAGTATGATAAAAAAAATAAAACAGCGCTTACAAATCACGAAACAGAATATAAACATACTTTTAACTTTCAAGATACTACTATTCTAAATACGGAAATTAATCAAAAAAAGAGAGAGTTTCTGGAAATGTTATACATAAAACGGGAGATCAATGCTATAAATGACAAAACCGACATAAAGAATTTGAGCCAAATATATTATAACGTTATCAAATAACTCTAAAACTGACTTCATATATACATTAAATTAATATAAAAAAAACAAACTAAATTAGCCCCCTTTCTTCTAAATTCAAAAGTAAATAAACAATATATCACCTTTTAAATAATAAAACAGTTCAATACAAATCTAATTATCTTTGCTTTTTTAAACTAATATATATAAAAAAAAACCCATAGAATTCCTTAACCGACGTTTCACATGAATGCATTCTGCCAGTTAAAGCAGTGTCGCTCGAAGATAGACATACTCGTAGCAATTAATATTATAGTAATTTTAATCTGTATGACGTTCTTTTCAATGTTTTTAAATGTGCTGTTTCTGAGTGTTGTATGGAAAACGTGCTGTTTTTAAATGTTGCATAAAGATGAATTCTGAAAGATCCTTCTTATGGTAAGTCATCTAAAATGTTAAAATAATATTATTAATAATTTGTCCATACAATTTATAATAGTCTTTTAAGAAAAATATCTTATCTCGGTTTTCTATTGTTACAGACACACAAAAAAAATACTGATGAAGACCAACCATAAATGGTCGAAACGTCTATAAAAATGTAACAAATATGAAATTAAATTTGTTTTAATTTTATTCCTACTATCCAACCAAAATACCCAAGAAAACAAAATTAGAATATATATGTATAAAAGGTTCAGAACTAAACAAAAAAAAAATCTCTAAATATATATTTATATATATATATATATATATATATATATATATATATATATATATATATATATATATATATATATATATATATATATATATATATATATATATATATATATATATATATATATATATATATATATATAGGTATAATTCTTTAGCACAAATAAGATATTACAAAATAGATTAAACTTTTTGTACAATTTTAGGTGAAAGTTATCCTGGTTTGAGGGATCAAAATTTTGCATGGTGTCATGGAAAAGAAGCTAAGGGATTTTAAATGGATCATTTGTGTGGATGGAACAAAGAGAAAGAATTGGGACTCAACAATAGTTTTGGTTAAAGATGAAAATAATATGGGTTTTCCAGTTGCATTTTTGTTTTCCAATAGGTTAGATCAAGTAATTCAAGAAATTTTTTTAGAGCTCTTCAAACCAGAATGGAAGAAACAGTTGAAGCAGAATTTTTAATAAGGGATGATGATCCAAAGAATTACAAGGCATGGACCAAAGTAATGACCACAGACCGAAAACCTAGAAGACTACTTTGCACGTGGCACATAATTAAGAACTGGAACATTCAAAGGAGAACGAAAATAAAAAAAGCAGAAATTAAGCTAGAAATGAGAAAAATTTTAAAAGAAACTAACACCATCAAATTTATGAAGCTAAAGGATAAGTATTTCACGTATTTGGAAGAGGAGGGTGAAAATGATTTTTTAAAATATTTGCAAAAGTAAGTAATAAATATTTTTTTAAGGGTAAACAAATGCTAAGTATTTTTTTCAGCTATTATTTTCAGGGCGGAATAATAAAAATAATAAATGATGTATCTTTTATGGTAATAAAACTGTAGTTATACATATATTGTATTTTGGATCAGGTGTAGGGGAGTTGGGAGCCTGGTATGAAAAATTTGTGAAAAAATGCTCCTAGTGTTAGTAGTTTTATGTGTCCCAGAATTCGATATTATAGTAAGTAGCTGAATATATACAGGGCGTTTCACGTTCATCTCCAGGTACTGATAGTTATCCGCAAAAATGTATGAGGTATGATAAAAAAATCTAAACAAATATAAGAATCTGTTATCTGTATCTATGTTGAATGGATTTTTTTACCAGAAAACATGAAACACCCTGTATATATACATATATTTGCATTTATAAGGAAGGTATATATGTGCATGAGGCGTTTATGTTAACTATATCATGCTGTTGGTGGGGATATTGAGAATGTCGAGCTGATCATTTAGCAACAATTTTCAAGCCGTAATATGCTACATCAAAATCCTCTATCATTCCCAAAAGCATAACATAAAACACCTATTTAATTTGTATATTTATTTGTCATCTGTATTCTGATTTTAAAATTAAAAACTAATAACCACATCAGTTTTTAATAAGACAAGTTGCACCTGCCAAACTGTTTAAAAGAAAGCAAATTTAAAAATTATAAATCATTTTTTTTATTCTCTTTAAGTAGGTATATTTAAATTAAATATGTACGTATGGAAAAGAATAGAACACAAATATTTTTATTATTATTTATAACATCCGAGTATAAATTAAGAAATAACAATTTTGCATTTTAATACATGCAGGAAATTAATATACATACCTATTTATAGTTTTTTTAGTTCTGTTGCAACTGAGTGATAAAAGAATAATTATTTTTGAAAAGTAATTTGTACAAAGTGGTATCAAAGATAATATATATATATATATATATATATATATATATATATATATATATATATATATATACAAACAAAATATTCTATTGTTTTTGGTTTAATTCATGAGCATGAGCAAATTGGGACACAATCACATTTAACTTTCTAACTGCCAACAGTACAACTGCCTGAAATTTCCTTCCTAAGGCAGGTTTTTTTGAAAACTAAAACCACTGTTTTTAATACGTCCTATGGTATTGTATTTAGCAGCTTAAATGTATGTAGGTATAATGTTAAAAAGACTCGACATCGATCAACTATTATAAAATTAGAATAAACAAACTACCCAAACAAAATAAAAATTCTTTTCACATAACCTCTATAAAAATGCAAGTAAACAACAGCATTTTAATGTATGCTGAAAAAACTACTTTATGGATTGATTTCTAATTGTGTGCGATAACTAATGGTGGGATCAACTAATAAAACTGTGTTGCTCATTCAAGATGGCGGAACAAAATGGCGTCCAAATAAAATGTTTATAATCGTGAAAAAAAGTGACCCTCTCAGGTTTTACATATCTTCACGTTTTAGCATTCCTAGACATCAAAAAGTACATTTCATTAATTCCGCCGTTCTGTCTGTCGATTCGCAGCATACCTTTAAAACTACTTACCCCATAGAATTCAAGTTTTGATCAAAAATATGAATGACCTGATAATATTTTGGTAAAAATCCAATATGGCGGAACAAGATGACGGCCTAGTCAAAACGTTATAAATTTACTACTAAAAAACTAATTATCCATTTTACTTATATACCTCAAATTTCACATAAAATCAATTGTTGCAATTTGGTATGAATCCATTACAGCAGAACAAAATGGCGGCCTAATAAAATACTTAGAAAATCACTCTGAAAAAAACACTTATTAGATTAATTTCAAATTTATGTAAGCATTAACAGTAAACTAGTAAAGTTGTGGTACGAATTTAAGATGGCGAAACAAAATGGCGGCCAAATAAAACGTTTAAAAAATCAACTTAGAAATAATCTTCTTATTTAATTGACAAGTTTTGCAGAAAAATTAAATTTGATACAGGGTTAAACTGGTACGAATTTAACATGACGCAACAAAATGGCGGTTTCTTAATGTCAAAACTACTTATTGAATTGTAAATTATACTCAAAAATCAAGTATGGCATATAGGTAGAAACTGGTAAAATATTGGATTCCAAAATGGTGGAACAAAATAGCGCCCAATAAGTATGTTTTACTAAATGACTGTATGCACCAACCTAAATTGGGCCGCCCTTCACTATTCTCAATAAAAGGAAATATCTTATTATATATATTTGTTATCAGTTTATTGTTAGTTGCTAATTCATTTCGTTTTTCTTTTGTTTTTTTTTCACAGAAGCAAGGTAGTCCTGCCCTGCCTCACCCTTAATAACTACCAAATAAACTGTGATATAAAAGTCTTAGCACACCATTTCATTATTTTGAGAAAATCACCATTACTTCGAAAATTCCGAAAAACAACGCCATCTAGTCACTACTAACAAAGTCATTACGGTACAGGTAATGGTTCAGCAAGTAGAGCAAAAAAGTACTTTTTTTTGACACCAAGTTGAACAAAATCGGTCCGTCCAAAGCAGAGATATCTACATTAGAAAGTAAAAATTTTTCCCCAACCACTTTTTTTTTTTAAAATAGAAAAATATTCTGAAGAAAAATTGCGTAATTGGTTGAAGAATACAATGCTTATATTTTAAACATACCTCAATTATGGAAATTTAAGAGAAAATTGGCATTTATACTTTTGTGTTGCTGTCACTCCCCCTAGAGGCCAACTTTCCAACTTGAAAATAATTTACAGCGATTTCTCTTGGCCGATTTACCTATAAATATTTTTCTCCCTTAACCCAGATGTTACTGAAACTTTTTTTTAGCAATTTTAACATTTTTTTGTTAATATTACGTTATTTGCGATAAATTCACAAAAGAATATAAACTACTGAATTTGTTATGACTAAGTTAGAATTATGATGTGTTGTTTTAAAAGGACGGTAGTAACATTAATTACTGCTACTGAACTAAATAAGTTTTTTATTAACATAACTACAGTTATAAAAGTAATACAAGTAAACTAAGTGGTGTGGTATTCCTTGAAACAAAACTTAGGATGGAGTGGTACATTGCATTTCTCACAGCGAAATTGGACCTTCATCCCACATTCTCCACATCTAAGTTGATTTTTTTGATAAATAATCAAATGGTTTATTCCATCAAACCTCGAGTAAGCATTTTCATGTGAATTTCTCTTTGATGGGCCTCTTTTAAAAATTTTCTGGTTTGATTCCAATATATTTGTGGCAATCGCTCTTCTGAACTCCAACTGATCCAGTTTGCCCCCTTGAATGCGATGCAGTTGCCATGCATTTTGAATGGCCATATCCAAACATTGTGCAAACAGGGGAAAATACCACTTCTTGCCTCTAATTGAGATTCTATATAGACTAATATTCTAGTCTTCTCTGTCTACACCACCCATGTAGGTGTTGTAAGACTTTATAATGTTGGGTTGTTCAATATTTAAATGTTTTTTTTCTTTTTGAGAATACCGCTTGACATAGCTCAAAGGAAAAAGTGGAGTAAAATTAGAAGCAATAGTGACGACACTATTGTCGTTCCATCGGCATACAACGATACCAGTATCTTTGTCCAGTCGATACTCAAATTGTCCTCTTTTCGATTTTTTCATTATACTAGAACTAGAAAGTGGACATTTCAGCGAACGATTTTCTCGGAGAGTTCCTGTAGCATTTATACCTCTGATTTTCAATTCGTGTAATAAGTTGATAGAAGTAAAAAAAATATCAAAATATAGTTGGAACTGAGTACCTGGCCATTTGGAGCTAAGAACATCTGCATATTGGAGGATTATGCTTGATCCTAACCCAAGTTCTTTATATATATTAGGTAGAGTCTCTGATGCTCCTTGATATGGTGAAAACCAGACTGTGTATCCAAAACGTAAAGCACCAACCCAAAGCTTGTATCCCCATCTTATTGGTTTGCGTCTTATAAACTGCTTGCACGAGTGCCTTCCAAAATATGGCACCATTGCTTCGTCGATGCTGTGTTGTTGTTCTAAGGGTGCGAAGTCTAAAAACTTTTTGTTTAGTAGATTGAATAAAGGGCGAAGCTTAGCATACTTGTCCTCTTTCTTAAGATTGTTATTATGCAAGCATGCAGTATTTTCATAATATAAGAAAATCTATCTCTTGATATAGCTTTAGTCACTTGAATATTGTTGGCGTCACTCCTGTTTTCCCAATACATATATCTTCTCAGTACATCTACGTAACCGCTCAAAATTAAAACCCCCAAAAAACACTTCATTTCTTTAGAGGTTACATCACCCTCAATATTTTTCTTGAATGCGTATCTGTTAGAGAAGGTCACTAACAGATCAACTACCTCAAAGTCAATAAAGAGTTCAAATAATTGCAAAGGTGTAAGCTCTTGAACGGGGTCAATAGGTCCTTCCCATAAATCAGGTTGTGGGGTGATGTCTTCTTGAACCCAGAACATGTTTTTTGGTTTCTTTGTTGGAGGTTTACCTAATTCATTACCAATGGAAAGCAGATTTGCCCCAGGATAAAGTTGAGCCAATGGTATATCCTCATCAGAATCATAGTCATTCTCGGCTTGAGACTCCTGTGGAACTATTACTTCAACATCATTTCTTAGTTGGCTCCCGGGAAGATTATTTAGAGTGGTAATTTCTTCATCTCCAGAGTCACAATCGGTATTGTCGTCGTTTGCATTTTCAGGAGGGAAAATTATAATTCCAGCAGGAGGAACAGGTATTTTGTCGGGATGTTCCAACTCCTCAATCAGCTCGTGCAGCTTCAAAGGTCTCCTAAAACAATCAAAAAACACTTATTACAAGTATGCAGCACCGTTTGATTTCGCATATCGTAATAATTTTTCTAATATAATTATAATAAATATTTTTCTATTATTCTCTACACATATTGGAAGGTTTTGGAATTTTTCTTAAACCTATTTGCTAAATTTGACGTTTTTAAAATATGTCTGCAGATTCGAAACGTTTCAAAAATATTTCATATTTGGCGGAAGCACGCAGTAGTATATATTACTAACGTCCTTTTAAAAGACGGCGCCATTTTGACCAGTTTACAGGCACTGTAATAACCTATGAAGTTTTATATTTAGAAGTATAAGGTACTTATATCCTAATAGTATCTGAATATGATATGCAATGACACTGAACATATTTAGATAAGTAAATAGACTTACCTCCATTCATCCATGATCACAGCTAATAAAAATTTACTTTAATAATCCGCGTAAACACTCACAAATCTCGAGTCCAAATGAAATGAGCTGAAAACTGATATTATTTAATGTATACGAATAGGTACTAATAGCGACATCTATTGAAAACTAGACGAGGCTCACTCAAGCGACCTGCCAATCGAATGGATTTTAAAAAGACAGTAGTAACATCTGGGTTAAGTTCTGTCATTGACTTACATAAGCTACAGCCGACGTCCTCTATTACTGGACCACCCTGTAGATTACTAAAAAGACCTCTAGGTATCAAGATTATTAGTATCTATTACTTCAAGTGTAAGGTCTATTTATTGACTCCGACTTTAAAAAGCAAGTTGGAATAAAATATTATTTTCGATTTCTCAGTGCTTTCTTTAGGTCGGATTTATTTTTTATTTAAATATAAAATAATATGCTTTCACATCATTGACATTTCGACCTATCACAGCACGATTAATCTCAATTCCATTAAATTTGAACAAATTCTGCACAATTTTATTTCTTCCTGTATAAAGCTAGTACATTTAATACCGTTTTAAAAATATAAATCACTTCTCTTGGGCCATAGTTTTATATAATATGTCAATATTTAAAACAAACTGCAGTATTTGTTTTTTAGATAGGCGGACTGTTCGCAGTTTCCAGTGTTTATTTATTACACATTTTTTGACGTATTTCACCAAGGGAATTAGCAGAAATCAAACACGTTCCAAAATAGAAACTCATGTATTTAACAAAAAACGAACCGTAATATAGTGCGGGACCAGAAAGAAAACCGGGTGGTCCTTAAAATAAAGGTTCATAGTCTTAAGCAAGCGGAAAAGTAAAATTTGTGTACGTAAATAAATTGTATGTTATTTTATTTGTTGTAATAGTTTGCCGCTTCACCTATAAAGTGCGCCAGCTAAGCGGTACGGAAAACTAATCGAGGATTTAGTAAATTTCGCACTGGTCCACTCAGTGTTGCCAACCGGAGGGAAATTTCCCGTTTTACGGGAATTTTTGATTCAAAAAGGGAAAAAGGGAAAATCATGCCCTTGGGAGGGATTTTTTCATTTAATATAAATATGACTAATTTTAAACACATTTTTAAATTTTTTTAGTCAAAATTCAACACAAATATTAAAAACATAATCTTAGACAATCATTACCCAAACATAAATTTAATCTTTTAGCCCAGCACTATATTGACTAGCTCATTACTATCGTTTACTTAGCAGGGGATCCCCGGCATGTTCTGCGAATTTGTATAGATCTCGTTAAACGTCAAGCAGTATGCAGTAGAGACCGAGTTCATTTGTAATAAAATCGTGTATTGTTTATTTATTTAACTTAAGTAGTTAGTAAAGATGAGCGATAGTGATATCGAATCTGAATGTACTGATGTGGGCGTGGAAGCAAAGAAAATTAAGGTTTGCAAACGAAAGTTAAAAATATTTAACATAAAATGGCTAGAGGATCCCAATTTTAAAACATGGCTGAAAGCTATTCCTGACAACAAATGTAAGTGTTTGTGCAAAGTTTGCAACACCGAGCTTGTTTGCGGAAAAAGTGAATTGATGAAACATGCAGATGGCAAAAAACACATGAAAAATATGAAGGCGGTAAAATCGACTGCAAGTGTATCATCTTTTATGATTGACAGATCTAAATTGATCCACGAGAATAACGTGAAAAAAGCTGAACTAAAACTAAGTGTTTTTTTTGCAGAACATAATGTGGCAACTCATGTAGTTGATCATTTAATACCGTTGCTTAAAGAGCCATTTCCCGATTCGAAAATTTGTCAAGACATGAATTTAGGAAGAACCAAGTGTACAGAGCTAATAAAAAATGTGGTCGGAAAATACGAAACAGATCTGTTGGTAAAAGATTTACATCAAACACAGTTTTCTGTACTAATTGACGAAAGTACAGATATTGGTAACAAAAAATCTCTATGTGTGTTAGTTCGCTATACAAAATGTTTTAAAGTGGTGACGCAACTACTAGAGCTGATTGTTCTAAATGCTGCTGACTGTAGCGCTTCGGAATTGTATAAATATTTTAAAAACTGTTTTGCTAAACATGAGATACCTCTCATAAATATAATTGGTGTTGCATCGGATGGGGCGAGCGTAATGATTGGCAAGAATAATTCGTTTTTTTCCCACCTAAAAAGTGAAGTTCCTGACGTGCTATTATTGCGTTGTATCTGTCACTCCGCAGCCCTAATTGCTAGTGCCGCTTGTAAAGTACTACCGTTGCCCGTAGTAAATTTGGTAAGAAATATAGGCAACTATATATCTGGAAGTGCAAAACGATGCGCCATTTTACAAGAAATACAAGATTTCATGCGCTTGGAAAATGCAAAAATTCTAAGTTTATCTACAACACGTTGGCTAAGTCGTCATGCTTGTATTGAGAGAATTTTAAATAATTGGGACGTTCTTGAACATTTTTTTAGATTAGCCGTTTTCGAAGATAAATTAAAGTCAGCGGAGGACATTTTAAGCGAAATGCAGGATATTTCTACGAAAGGTTATTTGCTGTTTCTAAAATATGTTTTGAATTTTCTGAACAGTTTTAATGCCCTGTTTCAGTCAAGATCTGTTTTGATTCATAAACTGTCAGATTTATCAGAAAGCTTGTTGAAACAGATATGTAGCAACTTTTTAAAGCCTGAGGTTTATAGCAAAGGTAACCTTAGTGAAATTAATTTAAAACATCCAGATCATTTTTTACCTTTAGAAAGTATAAATTTGGGTATGGAATGTCATGATATTTTGCTTAAAATGTCCAAAGCTGAAAAAGACTTATTTTTAAAAAAAATTTTAGAATTTTATATAGTAATTGCAACGGAAATGCAATCAAGGTTGCCTCTAAATAACACATTTATTAAAAATATTAAATTTCTAGATCCGGAAATAGCTTTTAATTTAAATAATCGTTTAAAATATGATATAAACATAAATGAAATAGCCAAGTGTTACAAAAATCATATTGATATCACTAAACTAAGTGTGGAATGGCAAAATGTGCCTAATACATTTAATGAACATGAATTTTAGATTTTAAAAACATGCACATTGAAGAAATGTGGTTAAAAATTACCAAAGCAGAAAATTTTAACGATGAACTTTTATTTCCTAACTTAAAAAAACTAATAAATATAGTTCTTTCTCTACCACATTCTAACGCGGAGGCAGAAAGAATATTTTCCTGTGTCACGGATATTAAAGTAAAAAAGCGTAATCGTATTGGTGATGTTACATTAAATGCAATGTGTGTTTTACGTATTAGTCTTCAGAGTAGAGAATTAGATTGTACAAAATATAAAATTACTGATGAAATGTTAAAATTACACAACATTAAGATGTATGATTTTAAAAATCGCTAGGTGATAGGTAGTTTTGTTTGGTTTTCTTTGATTTCATTATGTATTTAAGATGTTCTACTAGAAAATACGTTACGTTTATGTTTTAAGTTATACTAATTGTATTGTTCAATAGAAGTTATAAAATAAACTAGTGTATTTGTCCCACCTTTTTAGACAAACTCAACACTTATTATATTTAACTTAATAACCTGTTTGCGTGAGAACAAAAAAAATGCTAAAAATGTGTAATTTTTTAATAGAATATTACACTAAAAACCTACATTTAACAACTAGTCGTATTTTGGAACATGTGTGTTAGGAGGGAATTTGTATGGCAAAACGGGAAATTCTATTACCGGAAAAGGGAAAAACGCATAGCAAAGGTTGGCAACACTGGGTCCACTTGTAATTGGGATGCGCCTAGAGTCTCCACGCACTTGCCGCTAGACGGTTCTAGCTATTCCAGTGGCGCCTATACATTTCGAGCATTTGTTTTCATTGCTATGTAAATGCGTGGCGTTGAATTTGAATTATTATTACAAAGTAACGACGGTGAGCAAAAGAGGAAAAACATTCGAAGTGGTGCACGTGAAGTGATTGCGGCCGTTATAGAGGCCTGTACTAGAGAATCTGAAAATAATAGTTTGACTATTCCAATTCAAAATCGAACAGAACGTGCTGCATTTTACAGTGGTTTTTTCGGAAAGTAGTGTAAGAAAAATTCAAAGAGAACATAATGATCGCTCAAAATCTCCCGGTAAAAAAAGACCCCGATTATCATACAAAGATAAAATTGACAATGGTGATTTTCAAGTAATTCGACGAACAATAGAGGATTTTTATATAAACTTGAAGAAGGTTCCGACCGGCAAACCCCTACTTCTTGCTGTAAAGAACAAAATAGATTTTCCGTACGGGTATAAAACCTTAAATCGGCTTTTACGATCAAATGGTTTTGTTTGGCGCAAGTGCCAAAATAATCGAAAATTGCTCATTGAGAGAACAAAAATTTTTTACTGGCTGGTGAAATATCTATCAACTGTAAGGCAATATAGGCAAGAAGGACGCAGTATTGTGTATCTAGACGAAACCTGGGTAGATAATGATATGACAGTGAACAAATGCTGGCAAAGTGAAAGTGTTACAGATGTTGTTCAGGGAATCCGCTCTAGTAGTCGCTTTATTATAGTTTATGCTGGTCCAGAAGCCGGATTTGTTCCAGGTGCTGCTTTAGTTTTTCGCTCGGGACTAACAACTGGAGAATATCATGGACCGATGAATAGAGATAATTTTGAAAAGTGGTTGCTGGAGAAGCTTCTCCCTAACATTCCTCCCAAATCAGTCGTGGTAATGGATAATGCGTCTTATCATTCTCACGTAGAAGATAAAGTGCCAACTAAATACTCTACAAAAGCTCATACGATATAGTGGCTTAAATCGAACAATCTTGTATTTGATCTAACATGGAGAAAATATCAATTATGTGAAGTAATATCAGCCAACAAGCCTAGAGAAAAAAAGTATAAAATTGACGGTCTTACGTAACCTCGGTCATACACCTTTAAGACTGCCTCCATACATGTGCGACCTCAACCCTATTGAACATGCAGAGCGCAAGATCGGTGAACTTTCAATTAAAGATTTAAATAAGATAACATCAGAAGCGATTGACTCAATATCAGCTGAAATTGGAAATCGTATGTTAAACATCTTCGTTCTATTGAAGATAAATACTGGGAAGTAGATGGCAAAATTGAAACGGTTATTGATGATTTAGTTATCACATTGGAATCTTCAAGTAGTGACGACGAAACCTCATTATTTTCAGAGGAAGACAACGATTTAGAGTGAATCGAACCATTAGAATCACAGCCGTCAACCTCAAAAATGGCTTAGTTTTTTTTCATATATTTGTTCATGAAGTAGCTATCAATAAACTGCTTCAAAATAATTAATTTTCTGTTCAATACCGGGTATCAAAAAATATCTAATATTGCAATTAATATTTGAAAAATTACAGAACTCATATTTTTACAAAATTAACACATCAATGTAGTTGTAGTATGGGAGCCAGCACTGATTCCAGTGAACAAGATTTATCAAAATTTTAATTTATGCAGTTCGACTTTGGGTTATTCGGGTAGGGGGCGTCATTGTGAAGTACTATACAGGGCGTTTCCTAATTGCGTGCTAATGTTAAAGGGGGGTGATTCTTGGACCTTTTTAAGAAAAAAGTTTAATATGAACCTAAAGGTCTTAACTTTGGAGACACAGGGTTTTAAAAAAACATTTTTTTTAAATCCTAATTGTAGATCCTAAATTGTGTGAAATTTGATACACGTCTTTTATGCATAAAAGGGCGTTTTTTATTAACAATCAATTTTTGAAATTTCTACCAGTAGCGTGCATATGTAATTAACCTGGGTAAATCCGTATGATCCTTAATGCATAGAAGACGTGTATCAAATTTCATGTAGTTATCTACAATAGCGTCAGAATTGGGATGAAAAAAAAATGTTTTCTTTTTAAGCTTTACCATCCTGTATCTCAAAAGTTAAGATTTTTAGGACATAAAAACACCCCCTTTAACATCAGCACGCAATTAGGAAACGCCCTGTATAGTACTTCACAATGACGGCCCCTGTATAAAGTAATAAGACAAACGGAGACAGGCGGCCACTTTTGGCATACCCGAGTAGACCAAAGTCGAACTGCATAAATTAAAATTTTGATAAATCTCGTTCACTGGAGCTGATGCTGGCTGCCCTTGTAAAATCTGGACTTGTAAATCGTATATCACTATACTGGGTGGTCCAATAATAGTTGACGTAAGCAGTAGCCTGGGAACCGTTAATGACAGAACTCAAGAAAAAATATATTTATAGATAAATCGGTCAAGAAAAATCAAAATTAAATCATTTTTAAATTCGAAAGTTCGCCGTTTTTGCAACACAAAAGAGATATAGAAGTGCGGTACACGAAAGAAAACAGACAAATATAGACAAAGGTTCATTAAGCATAGTTACATTTTTTAATTATCTGAAGTGCGTATAGTTAAAAAGGAGTGTCATATTATTTAAAGAACGATTTATTTTATTTTAAATGATAGCCTATGCTGTATAGTGTTGATTAAAAGTGAAAACTCGTAACATTTCCAACTTTTTTTTAACCAATAATCACCAAAAAAATTGTTTTGCGAAAATCGTTCATAAATGTTGACATTTTTGATAACATTTTTAAAATAATCTACTCTATATACCTTAGGCTATCATTTAAAAAATTAAAAAACTACTGGGTTCGCTGACGACACAACGCCCTATTGCCATAATCATTTTTGAGGTTGTACTTATTGTTTTTAGTTGGCATAATAATGAATAAAATGAGCAGGAACTTAGAATCAATATATTTTTGCGTTCATGTCCAAAAACAGAACATATTCGACATTTTAATTGGTTAGTAAAATGTGTCTAATACAAATGGCATTTTGATTAAATTTATTAAATTGCGTTCTAGAGTAAATTAGTCACAGAACAAGTTAATTACGTTAAAAACAATCGTACTTGTTAATTAATTTACGCAACTTTTTGTCTGTATTATAAACATTCCATATAATGATAAAACTGTAACATAACACTAGTCAACACATAAGAATAATGATTTTTATAAATTTTCAAGATTTTCTAAGGATAACCATTTTTATTTGCAAAAATACACATGAAAATAGAGTTATAGTAAGTATTTTGTAGATAACTTTTTTGCAAATGCTGACTTTCGTTTAAATTCCTGAGCCCTTTCTCTCATAAGAAACCAACAATAATCCCCTATAATTGCTGGATCCCTTCTGCCCTGGTAGCGTTGCTCTATTTTTAGTATATCTTGATGAAACATTTCTCCTTGCTCGTCACTAACCACACGTAAATTTTCGGAAAAAAAATTAAATGGGAGTGCAAAAAGTGCATTTTAAGAGACATGCGACCGTTTATTTTCCAGTAGTTTTCAAGTACTTCTTCTACAAGTGTTCCGTTCTTTTCTACTTTTTTATTTTCTAAAAACTCCGAAACTCCAAAATCGAACTAGTATTAAGTAAATGTTATATCGACTTTTTATAACAAAAAAAGAGAAATTTTAATAATGCAATTGTTTGAAAAAATACATGGTGTGTTTATATATAACCAGATAGTATGTAAACTCCTTTTTTGTCCTGTCTGTGCTTTTTTTGTTGTCACTCGCCATTTAGAGGCCGTAATTTTGTCTGTAATTCAACGAAAACCTTGTTAATTATTTCAAAAACGCTACCGGCATCACATCTGTGGTTACAAATAAAAATTTGCCACGTAAACTGGAACACTGGGAATCGAATATATAACACAGTTAATGTGTTTTACGGAAAAACATAATTCCTTTTAATAAACTGCATAGTATAAAGAAGCAGAAACAAAACGAAGATTAAATTTTGTTCGTTATTCGAATCTGGTAAACGTTAAGAGATTCAGCGATCAGTGTGATAACAAGTATAAGGTTAGTCAACGATTCGATCTTTTTATATTACAGTGGTTAATTTTTTAATCAACTATAATATAAAATAAGGTACCTGCGGCAAACAAGGCCCAGCAGCTAATAAAGCCCAGCAGCCAAAACTGACAACATAGGGTTCTTTCATAAATCTGCCAACATCACTCTACGTCTAAGGAAATTGTTTAAGGTTACATGCCATTAAAATACCTCAAATTCGACAGGTGCTTAACAAAATCAGTTGTAATACGCACAGCGCGTAGTGAATACGTCCGCTTATTAATATTTGACATAAATATTTAAGTAAATAATTCGTTTGCATAAACGTTATATTTTTGATAAATGTCCTTTGTGTTCTACGTTGTATGGGCTGTATTTTTCTGTAATATCGATAACGAAAAGGTAAGAGACGCTAAGATTTTTGATGTTTTTTACAGTTTAGGAGTGTATCGGCAAATAAGGCCCGTTGACTTTTGGTTAATAACCCAATAAACGGTGTGCCTTATTAAACGACGTTGTAAAATATTCTTTCTATTCTTAGGTTGCCCTACAATAATGCCACCAAAAGTCAAAAAGCGAGCAAACTGGACTCCAGAACAGGTTCAAGCTGCAATTAGTGCAGTAAAAAACAATGAACTGTCACAAAGAGAATTCAGCAATACAACATGAAGAATGAAACCATCTAAAATCTGGCGTTCCAGATAAAAAAATAGGACGAGCCATCGTATTAACTCTGGAGCAAGAAAAACAATTTTCTGAAAAAATTGTTAGGCTTTGTGAAATTGTGTGTGAAAATAACATCCGACATCCATTTGATGTTTCCAAAAGAGTCGCTGGTAAGGACTGGCTCTATGGATTTTTGAAACGCAATCCTCATTTGTCCAGGCTAAAGGCCCTACTGATGAACCCAGCTCTTGCCCAAAAGTTAAATGAATTTATAGTTGTCGATCACTTTAATAAATTAGCTAAAATTTTCAATGAAATGAATTTACACTAAAATACACAAAATCTTTTCAACATGGACGAAAAAGGATGCCGAATATCCATTCATCATCAACAGCAGGTTATTGGGCAAAAAGGTAAAAAACGTGTCCATTTAGTTACACCTGAACATGCGGAAAATGTGACCATTGCTGGATGCTGTAATGCCAAAGGAAACAGTATCCCACCTATGGTCAAATTCAAGGGGAAGCGATTAAAACCAGAATTGGAAGAAAACTTACCACCAAGTACCCTGGTTAAAATGGCCGAAAAGGGTAGCATGATCAATAGATCATAGAATCAATCAATACAAGGCTGTTTTGCTTACCTTCTAACACAACACATGAATTGCAGCCTTTAGATAAAGCTGTTTATAGGTCCTTTGAACATTACTGGGATGAAGAAGTTCTTAGGTTTTGGAAAGCAAATCCAGATTGTCGCCTGAATAAATCTCGCTTTGGCCAAATTTTATCTAAAGTTTGGCCAAGATGTATGACACCGCAGAATATTTTAAGCGGCTTTCGAGCTACAGGTTTATATCCACTTGATCCTACTGCGATTCCTGAATCAGTTTTCGCCCCCTCACTAGCAACTGAACGTCCTTACGCTGCGGAAATTGATGAGAACAACGCTAGTAATGGCAACAACGATAATGAGTTCAATAAAGGTAACGGTAATCTTATTATTGGTAATGATATGCAATCGATCGATCATAGTTCAGACGAACCTTTAGATGATATTCCACTCAGTAGGTTGAAGAATATTATCCAGCAAAAAGTCCCTAATAGGATCAAACATGCTTCTGAAACACTTGTCGAGACTAATGATACGATACAGACACAAAAAAAAGTGGTGATCTTAATACATCTTTTAAAGAACTGCTTCCTACACCTGAACTGTTTAAATTGATAGAACATAAGAAGACTTCAAACAGAAAATCTCTCAATTACAAGGCGCAGTTGGTGACCAAAGACCTGTTCTCTTCAACGAGTTCTAATTCCAAGCCTACAGTATCCGAAAAGATCAATAGACTACCAATAGCATCATCACCAAAGGTGGCAGTGAGAAAGAGCCGAGATGGTAGCGTCTCAGTAAGAGAGTCTTGGTATTGCTTTGTGTGTAACGAAGTAAAGCTATTGGATATGCGGTGCTGTGTGTCTTGTGGCAAGACTAATGATATGACACAGACACAAAAAAAAGTGGTGATCTTAATACATCTTTTAAAGAACTGCTTTCTACACCTGAACTGTTGCGGTGCTGTCTGGTTTTACAAAAAATGACAAGGATGACTTTATCTGTAAACGTTGTTAAGTCTGGTTATTTTTTTTAAAGAATTTATTTTGTTTGTTTATGAATGCATGCTTTATTTTAGGTGGGCCTTTATACCCGACCTCTATTTTTCTTGTGGGCCTTCTTAACCGAATGTTCGGATAATAAAGCCCATTTGCTTTTTTTTTTTTTTAGTTAGTTACAACTTTTGCATTTATTTAAGACTAAAAGTGTACGTGTAGTTTCCTTTAAAAGAGTTTGAATTAAGATAATCTTTGTGTTTTTTATTTGATTTTTTACGTTTTTGCTAAATAAAGTAGTTTCTTTTTAACTGGGCCTTATTTGCCGCAGGTACCTTATGATATCAATATGAAATAAAACAATACCAAATAATAATAATGTTTAATGATTTTGAAATAGTATTACACCTAATATAAAAGAAATACTATAATCAAAAAAACTCAATCATCATGGGAGTATTATGTAAATTTAAGACATTTTTATCTAAAGCTATAAAAAAGGAAAAACAAACATTTTTAAAATATAATCTAAATTCAAATAATCCCAAACAATTTTAGAAAATATTTAAAAAAATCGGTAAATTTCCTTTACCCGGCACTTCCCTCGTTATGATTGTTTTTCCATTTGTTAGGAATTTGAAGTCAATTGAACAAACATTTTTTACGTTGATTTTTTAAAAAATTTATTTGGTTGCCATTTTGTTTCGTCATCTTAAATTCGTACCACAACTTTACCAACTTATCTCTATCACACTTAGTTCTTGCACAAAAATTGAAATTAATTTAATAAATCATATTTTCAGGCTGTTTGCTATCTCGGATTCATCAAAATGTTACCGGTTCATTTCTACGTAACACTTGACATTTGTGCAAAATTTGAGGTAAATTGGATAATTAGTTTTTTTGGTAATAATTTTTTAATTTTCTAAATGGTTTTCGTTACCGATACTCCTGTTGTTATAGTAGAGTGATGTATTATTTGGGGTTAAGTAAAAAAAAACAAGTCTTTTTTTAAATTCTCGAAGTTTTGCAACTTTATTGTTGCATTCTCGGAACACACATATAGATTCTATATCCTGCGTGAAACCCATATTATCAATCTTTACCTACTCCGTTGGTTCGCAGATATATCCTAACCCCAAAATAAATACACCACTCTAACATAACAACAAGAAGATCGTTAATCAAAATTAATTAGAAGCTGAGAAATATCTGCGGACCAACTTTGTAGGTAAAGACCGATAATATGGGTTTCATATTCATATAGAATCTATATATGTGTCCTGAGGATGCAACAATAAAGTTGCGAAAATAGAGGTTTCATGCAAGATATAGAATCTATATATGTGTCATAAGGATGCAACCATAAAGTTGCGAAACGTCGACTATTTAAAAAGACTTTCTTTATTGGAACTTAACCCCAAATAATACACCACTCTAACAATTTTTTTAACATTGTTCCGCTATATGACCTGGTCATTCACCCTTAATTTCTGGTCAAAATTTGAATCAATCGGGTAAGTAGTAATTAAGCTATGCCACGAACTGTCAGACAGATAGACAGAACAACAGGATTGATAAAACATGTTTCTTGATATCTAGGGGCGCTAAAATGTGAAGATAATGTGAAGAAACCTGAGAGGGTTATTTTTTCACGATTACAAAAATTTTATTTTAGGCTGAGTTTTTAAATGTTTTATTATACCACCATTTTGTTCTGTCATCTTGGATTCATACCAAAATTTTAACAGTTGATTCCAACATAAAACTTGATATTTATGCAAAATTTCAAATAAATTGGAAAAGTGGCTTTTTCATAATAATTTTTTTAACATTTCACTAGGCCGCCATTTTGTTTTGCCATATTACCAAAATATTACCAAGTTGTCCCTATATGACTGAATTTTCGGTCAAAATTTGAAGGCTATCGGGTTAGTTTTTAAGCTCTGCCTCCAGCTGACAGACAGGCAGTTAGACCGATTCTGGCTGAATTTATAAATTTTACTCAGCCGCCGTTTTGTTGCGACATTTTGTATTTATACCAAAATACTAGATTTTTTTGCAAAATTTGAGATAAATTGGATAAACAGTTTTTTTGATAATAATTTTTCATTTTATTAGGCAGCTATTTTATTTCGACATACTGGATTTTTACCAAAATATTACCAGGTCATCTACATATGACCCTTAATTTTTGACCAAAATTTGTCAATCGCGTAGGTAGTTTTTTAGCTACGCCGCGAACAAACAGACACACCGTGGGAATTAAGAAAACATGTTTTTCGTCATCTAGGGACCCTGAAACGTGAAGATCTGAAAAAATCGCGGAGGGTGATTTTTTCACGATAACAGTACTTCCCTTTTACCAGCGATGTAATAATATTAAGTTAAAAAAGTCGAAATCTGTAAATGAATTTCCCTCAGCCCAAGATTTAAATATTAATTTTATAAATTCCTCGGGTAATGTATTGCCTGAAAAAGGCTTAATTATATTTTACTCAACACAAAAAATGGCTTCTAATTTACCATGATGAATTGTAAAAATTTACTAAACACATCTAAATCAACTTACATGCAATGAAATTTTAACAACCTATTATCCCTTTTATCAGTCCCTTTATTATGTGGCTGTCCATGTTTTAAATATATTTTGATATACACAGAATAAAGAAAAAATATTGCATTCTTATAATGGGACACGCAGTAAATATTTCTAATTCAACGTACAAATATGAAACGTTTTTGGAATGTATGTAACAAGTACAGTGGCGGCTCGTGGTGAATTATACTGGGAGGTCAATAACAAATTTATAAATAGGCATACTTAAAATCAAAATAATTATCTTATCTTTAAAATGAGGTTTAAATTCTCTTGCAGTTCAGGTCTACTCTTCGTTCTTTAGAAGTGGAAAATTTCTGAATGACACGTACGATAAAATTGCACGCACATGCCTTTTATAAATGATTTATCGATACTTAACATTGCTAAAGCGGATAGTCTATCTTGGCCCAACTCCTCAACAAAACTTATAAGCCCTCGAAAAACCCCTGCATTTTCAGACAAAGTCGTTTCATCATAGCCACGTAGTGCCAGTTCGAATGCCCCACAAAATTTTACACAATCTATAATTTTGTTTAAAATATAACGATTTTTGGATACATATTCAATAAAATCTCTAAGGGATTTTCTATAAGCTATGTCTAGCTGAGTGCGAATATCAACACTTCCATAGCATAGTTCACCGAAGAAAGAAATAACAAACATAAGAGTAAAATGAGTTAGAGACTTCACAACCACATATCCAGTTAGCTAAATCGTACATAATTATGCGAAAGTTTCGATGAACCTCTTTATTTTTGTCCTTACTAGTTTGTCGTATACTAAGTTCTGGCAAATTGCGACCACTTACCTTGAATTCGGTTATTTTCTCAAAATTAAGTTCGTTAGCACTCTTTAGTTGTTTAATTTTTTGCACTACCGACATTTTATTTCATCTACATTCACAACTCAAACATAGACCACCTTGAAATTGGTTATTTTTGCAAAATTAAGTTCGTAAGCACCTTTCAGTTGTTTATTTTTTTGCACTAGTCACTACCAACATTTTATTTCCTGTATATTTCTAACTCACACATGGATCATAAAAATAAAGAAATATATATTACAAAAAACAGTATATAAATCAATTTTCATCGATTAAAAACATCCGAAACAATATCGGGTTAGAATATCGACTGCGCGACCTCTGAACAATTGAACTTCTGCATGCCGTGATGCCGCGACCGATCGATCGAATTATGAGAAGAGATCGGCTTATAACTCAAATCGCGATTTCATATTCCATTTGCTATCACGTTTGGCTGCCGCTCGGTAGCTGTAAAATCTTCGGGTACTTTCGTCAAGCTTTAAGGTAATTAGGGCAATTCGGACTGCCCAGCCTAGCTTAGTATAGCGTATTTTATTACGCCTAAGGAACGCAACGAGACCATTCGAACCGCCGCGCGCGGCTAATAGTGTAGCGTATTTAACTTTTCCCAAGGTTCGCGTTTTGTTACAACTATTAGGAGGGACAGTCAAACGAATAATTTATTTTCTGAAATATTTACCAAAATGACCTTATGAAAGAGCCGCCACTCGAAGTTTAAATTAATTAAAAGATATCCTATATAGGAGCTTGCTCTAGCCGGTTAACAAAACAGATCAAGTCCGATTTTTTTTTTTAATGAAAAAATACACTTTTTCGAATGTCAATTTCATATATACTATCAAACAGTGACAAACACACATTGAGAGTATTATTAAAAATTAGTAAAACTACAGAACAGCCATCCAAGTTGGGACAAACGAAAATGATATAATTGGTTTCAAATTTATCTGTAACTATGAACTAACTTTCACTTTGTAAACACAATCGTACAGTGCAACTTTCCAAGCCACAACGTTACACAATGAGGAACTGGAAAAGTGGGTAAACCGCACACGCTGCAAAAACTTTACGAGACAGTTAAATTGACTTTAAATTAAGTGAGGTAACATTAAAGCCATAAATTGTTTTCATAGTTATATTCTACAATATAGAAAATAGCTATTCTGTATTGTATTATGTATTCTAAATGTATCAAGTTGATTGTGTTAGTAAAAAATAAATAAATGCAAAATTAAATTTTTTTTTAATAAAAATTTGCTTTTTCTTACCTTGTTCCGGTAAAATGATTAATATCGGTTTATGCATCTATTACTGAATGAATAAACTTCTAAGTGCATGGTCAAAATATAAAATTAAACTATCCGATGTTTCGCCTTCGGTTGCACCAGGCATCTTCAGGGATCTTTATTCCACGAGATATGAACACTGAATGACTGAGAGATTCAGGAGGGGTTTTATACCCGGCACTCTAATGAAATTTTTTGTGTGTTAAAAAATTTCAATAGATTCTCTAATTTTTCGTTTATAAAATCCTGGAAGCGATGCTAGAACCTTGGTTTCCTTTACATTTGTAATATGACAGGCGGTATGCAAATGTTCAGCTACGGTAGACTAAAAAACTTGTTTCTTTTTAATACATCGTTAATGTTCCCTAAGTCTAGTTGATATTGAGCGTTCTGTTTCTCCCACATACACTTCTCCACAGGAGCAAGAAATTTTATATACTCCTCCTGTTTGGAAAGGTACAATATCTTTCGGGGATCACAAGCATTGTCCAATCTTCTTATGTGTACTGAAAATTGTACGTATGTTGGATCGCCGAAGTAATCGTCCTATTTTGTCTGTAGTGTCATGTATGTAGGGAAGAACAACACTAACTAACGGTGGCTCCTTATCATTCTCCTTTGGCGGAGTTGGATTACTTTATCTTTTAATTGAACGCGTAATATCTTCAGTGCAATAGCCATTCCCTCTGAGAGATTCGGTCAGTTTCGATATTTCTGATGTTAGAGAATCTTGATCAGAAATCGAAATAGCTCTATATACTAGTGAGTTAATAACCGATTTCTTTTGTGCTGGATGGTGATGGGAATTTGCATTTAAGTATCTATTTGTATTCGTCGGTTTTCTATACATTCCTTTGAATATATACGTCTAGAAAGGGAATAGTTTCATTAGATTCAATTTCCATTGTGGCAACTTGATATTATGACGTTGTTGATTAAGGTGATCAAGAAATATGAGGAGTTTGTTCTGTCCATGAAGCCAATCAACAAAAGTATCATCTACATATCTGAACCAGTGTTTTGGTTTTAGTGAAGCAGATGTTAGAGCAATATCCTCAAAGACTCCTATAAATATATTCGCTACCACAGGTGATAGAGGAGATCCCATAGCTGCCTCTGAAGTTTGTTCATATAAAGTTCCTTGAAAAATGAAATAAGTGGATGTAAGACAAGCTTCTATTAGGTTTATTAAGTTCTTATCAAGATTATTATGATCAAATATATCTGATATAATAGAAATTGTGTCGTTGACAGGAACATTTATGTATAGTGATTCTACACCGAAATTCGGGATCCAATTGGATTGCCTTAAGATTTTCCACGAAATGTTCAGAATTCTTGATAAAAGACTCTGTTTTTCCAGTAAATTGATTAAGAAAATTTGAAAGCTATTTACTTAGTTTATATGTGGGAGAATCTATTGCACTGACGATCGGTCGAAGTGGCACATTGTTTTTGTGTATCTTCTGAAGACCGTAGAACCTGGGAATCTTGGAGCTGCTTAGTTTCTTCTCCGCTAGTGGTAGAATGGATGCATTAATCAGATTGGTAATGGTCTTTCTATTCTATTTGAAGAAGGAGTTGTTGTCCAAAAGTTGAGTTACCATTTCCACGTATTCCGTTCTGTCCATGATGACTGTGGCATTGCCTTTATCTGCTGGAAGTACCAGAATATTTGTGTTTTCATTTAAGGTCTTCATTGCTGTTTTGTCAGCAGCCGAGAGATCCGACTTCGGTAGTTTTGAGGTTTTAATGATCTTCGCTGTCTCATCTGACTACATAGGCTTGTACCACTTCTGATTGCTGCTTCAACAGAAAATATTATGTCTTCTACGTGAATGCTACTCGGTGTTATTGCAAAATTGCCTTAGGAAAGGACGGAATGTTCTGCTTTGGTTAACAACTTCGAGGACAAGTTGATAACTGTATTCTGCGAATGTTTCACTGGATTGTATCTATTCAGGAGTGCTTCAAACTTCATTTGTTGCTTAAGTGTAACTTCTTGATGGATTGTTTTCGTTTGTTTATTGGCGATGTTGTCCAAAGTTATAAATATTGTTCTAGGTGAGACATCACGTTACCTCTAGTACCGCTAAGAATATTTATAAGCGTGTCAGCAATGCATTAGTTAGAGAAAGGATTAAAGAAAACGTCATGATGTTGATACAAAGACCACTAGACTTTACGAATATGAATGATATTAAAAAGAAACAAATTTTTTAATCTGCTGTAGCTGAATACCAGCACACCACTGGACACATTATAAATGTAAAAAAAAACCAAGGATCTAGCATGGGTTTTAGGATTTTAATCTATTGTAAATTTTAAACATACAAAAAACTTCAATAGAGCTACGGGTTACGGTCTACATCACACGTGGAAACCGATCTTAACACAGGGTCACGGTTCGGCGAGTACAAGTCGGGTATAAAAGCTCGCCTGAATCTCTTCGAGCTCATTCAGTGTTCAGATCTCGTGGGGTAAAGATCCCTGAAGATGCCTCGTGCAGTCGAAGGCGAAACGTCGGATAGTAATTCCAATTTGACACGGTCTAATCCCAAGAACCATGATTTCTTTATTGACCAAAGCCGTGAAAACTTTAGTTCTAGGCCTAAATACCTTTATCTCAAATATTTTTGTTACTTGAAAAAAAATTTCTGTCGATTTTCTCTTAGGAATATAACTAAAATTGAAAAATGCGTAAAATTAACTTTTTGTAGGATCTCGGAATTGAAAATTGAGTTTTTGTATAACTACCTGAAGAAATATTGAGCCTGATGTACTATCCCTGAACATTATTGTCTCAATTCTCTACATTATTAGTCACATTAAAAGCTGGTGTTGATTTTATGAAACGATGTTACATTATTTTAAATAAATCTAAATATCTTTACTTTACAACTCACATGAAACATGAAAATAATTGTTAACCTATTTTAATTGAGATGGCTAACAAAATATATTTTGTAACACTTTATGTTCGCCACCAGCAATTTGCCTAAACGCCAATTACCCTTTGCACAACATGCTGAACCTTTGCTCATTACTCGAGCGCCAATATCTAAAATTGAGTAATTACAATAAACTAAAATAGCCATTGGGGCCTAGTTGTGTGCAATGCATTCATGCAGACCAGCTACGCAGAGTCGGATTTACAGTGAAAAATACATATTTTATTATATATATATATATATATATATATATATATATATATATATATATATATATATATATATATATATATATATATATATATATATATATATATATATATATATATATATATATATATATATATATATATATATATATATATATATATATATATATATATATATATATATATATATATATATAAAACACTTTGAACCAAAAGAATATAATTTTCATGAAAAGCGAAAGATTCTATCCTCCAGGCTCTTGCTTAGGAGGGGATGCAGTCAAAGAAAAAATTTAATGAACGGCCTAGTGTGGAATACTTTTTATTGTATGGTCGAGCTTTCGAGAATGTTTATTCTCTTCTTCAGGACCCTTCTATAGAAAAATACATTTGTAGATAAGAAAAGAAAAGATTACAAAGTAAAGAAACATCTTACCAAAGTGAGTTAAAAACAAAAATAAAACAGTCCCATTGCAACAGGCTTAATGTTAAAACTTGTACGTAACTAGAATATAGACGGTAACTAACACATATCAACAGTAAAATAAAATTTTTGGTTACATTTTCAAATTTTTAAAAAATTTTACAAACACGCAGTGAAACCACTTTCAATGCTGGCACGCCGCCATTACTGTAAAACGAAAAACTGTGTCGTAGTAGGTAAAATAAGAAGGGAGACAAAGGAAAGTATAATTCCCGCCTAATTCTATGTATATCAATTGCTACAGTTGACAAGGACAAAGCAAAGTAATTGTTACGCTGGCGGAGTACCACATTGAAAATTTGGCTAGCGAAATCTTTCTTATTGCGGAAAAAAAAAGAAAAACAAATTATAATAATTTATAGGCAAGAAGAGAAAAGATTTTTAACAGTTTTATCGTTGTTATTGTTAATATCTATAACTATATTGTATGATTATGTATGCTAAAACCAAGAAAGAAAAAGAGAGAAGGGCCAGTTATAAAAAGTTGAAAATGTAACCAAAAATGTTTTCTAGTTACGTACAAATTTTAACATTAAGCCTGTTGCAATGGGACTGTTTCATATTTTTATTTTTAACTCACTTTGTTAAGATGTTTCTTTTACTTTGTAATCCTTTCTTTTCTTATTTACAAATGTATTTTTGTATAGAAGGGTCCTGAAGAAGAGAATAAACATTCTCAAAAGCTCGACCATACAATAAAGAGTATTCCACACTAGGCCGTTCATAAATTTTTTCTTTGACTGCATCCGCACCTAACCAAGAACCTGGATAGAATCTTTCGCTTTTTGTGAAAATTATATTCTTTTGGTTTAAAGTGCTTTTTTCTAACTAGTCAGTCACGTCTAACTTTCTCCTTTTTTATATATACAAATATATATATATATATATATATATATATATATATATATATATATATATATATATATATATATATATATATATATATAAACTTGGAGCATTTCACTCGAATTATAAGACATCGTTCTTGAAAAAGGCGATATCATAGCAAGCCTAGATGTCAAATCGTTATATCCCAGTATTCCCATCGACGAAGCCTTGGACAAGATTGCTATGAATATATAACACAATTCTCGGAGCAATGCATTAAAAATCCTTATTTTTCATTCAACGGGCAAACGTATAAACAAATGGATGGCGCTCCAATGGGGTCCTCGCTATCACCAGTAGTCCCAAATTTATTTATGATATTTTTTTCGATGCTTGCTCATTGCCTTTCATCGGTAAATTGGGATATTCCAGAAGGTTGGCAAATATTTATGTGATTTCCTTGCCGAAGGTTGTACCGCCGCTTAGTCGACCGGACCCTCCGCTTTGCTGTCGTCTGTTTCTTTTTTTATTTAAAACATTAGCGCCTCTTTGTGTGATCTTTTTAGCAGGTATATCGACGCAGAGGGCAAATTTGTTACATCGTCTCTTTTGTTTAGTGTGCTCCTGTCTGTTTATCTTATATATAGGTTTGATTACATACGCATGAGATGCTGTAAACGCCTTGATTTTCGAAATTGTTCTTTATGGCGTGTAAGTTGTAGAGATATTGTGTTTTCGGAGACGTTTTCCTAAGCGGTTTGTAGTTCCTTTAAGATAGGGAAGTACGACTAATGGTTTATTTTTAGATCTTATTGGCGTTCTTTGTTGGCCTCTCCGTTGATGTTCTAGAGCTTTTTTAATAGTGTGAGTGTTGAAACCATTTTGTTTCAATGGCGTTGTAATTTTCTCGATTTCTTCTTGTTTGTTGGAACTGTTAGGCGGATGGATCTCAAAATCAGTGTGTTGGCTACTGCTTGCATTTGCAGCGATTTGCTTTGTAAGTCCTGCCAATTTTTCGAATTTGCATCCGCATGGTTCCAAAGGCCATGGTGAATATCTGCTCAGTAAGATATGTAAACCGTAGAGTTTTTGTTCTATTTAACTCAACTGTCGACGTGTGTTTCCCATAACTAATTCTTCAGCAAAGCAGTATGTCTAGTATGGTCTGTGTTCTTTTTGTATTTGTGTGGAAAGATAATTTTGTAAACATTAGTCGCAAATTGTTATCGCGACATCCTGCTACAAACGAAATGTCAGAGAGGCGGCTGACATTTCAATTTTATATAAATATAGTATATAAATATTGACCAACCTTCTTGATTCTCTCAATTTATCGACGAAAGTCAATGAGCAAGAAAATGCCAAATAATATTTTGGCAGTATGCAGAATTTGCAAACCACCACAAGTCAACGAATGTACTCCCGGACCTATCAAAGAATCCTTGATCTTTGGTTAATGATGAAACTTATACCAGCAATCCTATTCACAGCTATGCTGATGATAGTACACTCCACTCAAACATAACATTTACCAAAGCTGTTTCCAAGCCTGAAATAGATGACAGGCGTAGGGTAATGACTTTATTTATAACTAAGAATCGCTATTAAATTGTAGGAAGGGGAGGAAAGAACCCTGTCCAACTTAACGCCTCTAAGACACAATCATGTGTACTATTTCACAAATTATCTCTTAATACCCACACCATTCAAACGAATAGCCAAACTCTTGAAGAAAATTGTATTTTTAGCCTAATTGGTATCGATTTTCAACACGACCTTTGCTGACATTATCACACCACGTCAATTGCCACGGCAGACGCTAGGAAATACGCTTTACGTATTGCAAATCAGATCCAGCCTTGAGTATTGTTCACATAAATCGGAAGCAGCCTTCCTTCAATCCTTAACATTCTCGATTCTATTCAAAAGAGCTATTCGCTTAATTGATGATCCAAAACATCACCATGAAGCTTGCTTCACTAAAGCCTCGTTCAATTGTGGGTGACGTGTCTGTTTTACACATACTGCCATAGATTTTGTTCTGACGAATAATCATCCATTATGCTTGCCTTAGTCATTCCTGCTAGGAATACATGAGCATCGACCCACATGTACTCTTTCACCATCCCACTGCCAAGATCTGTACCTTCCACTTTGTTCTCAGAGTGTCAGGCGAAATGTCTTATAGGCAAAGGCCTTTCCCTCTGTCCCTATTCTGAAAGCCTTTGAATCTCTCATGAATAAACTTTCCCTCTCTTCACTTAAAATAACCACGGAAGCACCATAATAAAAAACTACAAAATGATGTCACACAGTTCAGTCTAACATTTTTTATTCTATTAGGGTGCTTTGTTTAAAACATTGCGCCGAGGCAGTTATATCAGTTACGAAGTTCACAGCCATACGAAAAACAATTTGGGATTTCAATGACGCTAGGGTTGCCATTTGATAAAGCCCTGTTTTTGCCAATTCTGGATACAGAATATCATTTAAGATGCTTAAATATAAATATAATAGTGTAAATTAAAAACCAAATCAACTGATTTTTTACAAAGTACTTTGTTACATGCAGTTTTCATTTTTGGCATTTCTAGCACCTCCTGAATGAGTTAAACTAATTTTAATTAATAAAATTAATAAAGGCGATATCCTAGTAGTCCAAATATGTTAAAAGAATACCAAAAAATGACCTATCGCGATATCCTGTTAACTTTTGTAAAGAAAAGTAAACTATTTAAGTCAAAGAAAAAAATACAATAGCCAAAGTATCTCACAAATTGCTACTAGATTTACCAGTTGTACTGCACATATTTTCCGGCGAACCTCAACTACTGAAATGGTAGATGCTGATAGCGTCGATCTACAAGAGGGATTGAAAAAAGTATAGAAAAATCCCTTAATAGAATGCCTCATAGCGAATCAAATCATTTCCGAAGAGTCATCGAGTATTCACGGAGCACACACTTGAGAGTCTTCATTTTTGGTAAACGAAAATCAGATAACAAATAAAGTATAAAGTATAGTTAATGTATCAAAAGCTTTACGTCTAATACCATTTGCTTTAAAAACCGTTAAATGCTTTCGTTAATTTTAATTAAAGTTAATTGACATTCAATTTGCAATAACAATGAGGTATTTAAAGAAGTATTTAAACAAAATATTGTATTTTTTTGCGCTGGGGGATATATTTTATCCATTAGGAGGAAATAAGAAAAATAATTTGTTGGGAGATGCTTTATGTTATATTGTTTTATCTCAATCTGTTTGATCTGGATATTAGCATAATAATAAATTCACGCGTTAACATTCAAAAGATTTCTAAGTGGAAAATTAGAGTTATTTTAAAAACATTTTGAAAATGTAACTTGAGGTTTTGACCTTACGCTTGGTTTTTAAATAAGTATTTTCTAAAAATTATTAATTTTCCTCTTAAATCTTCACCGTGGCTACGAGTTACTTAGTATTGACCAAAAACTTCATTAAAGTCTTATAAAAGGCGGTATAAAACTATAAAGTTCTTTTATATAATTTATAACCATATGAGCTTATTTCGGTTTATGTAATAATTAATAATAATGAGGTGTACGGCGATTTCTTAAAGATATTTATATGGTAAATCGTCCTTGATTTATTTTTTTAAGTTTTATTTCGCTTTTTAAAAGCAATCCCAACAGCCTAACTTAAAGTTGGTCTATATATTTATCAACGACTTCTCACAAGTACATTTTTTGAATTGTGCTCGACCTCAATATTGGACAGGGTTTTTATTGCTGATAGTTTCAAATTTTTGCCAAGGTTTCGATAGTTTATTTTCTATCTTTCTCAAGTTTCAGTTGATCATCAGCAATGTCTTAAGTTTTCTTTATTAAAAAATCCATAAAATCGTTAGGAGGCAAATCTGTATAAAGTAGTGCAACATACATCAAACTAGTAAAAACATCTATTTAAAAACCACTAGACTACGATCTATACCAACTGTGTGATGAACAGAGAACGACTCTCTAATTTATTCCCCTAAGAATTAAAAAAAAGTAAATTTTCAGTATTTTTTGTAAATGATTTGAAAGCGATTTGCAGGCTGAAAAGTATGCCTTACTGCAACATGCAATGTTGTCTCTTATTTCGAATGTATGTGCCTTACTTTGACATGAAAAATAAACATACATTCAAGGGGAATACTATTGAATTTAAAGATTTGATAGATTTACAACTAGGTATTCTATCTTCTTTTGTTAGCTTTTAAGTAAACTACCACAAGATAACTTTATTTTTCAATTATTAATCTAAAGAGTACAGCCAATGTGTCATGCGCCTACAGCGATTTTAGCGACAATTTAATAAATATGTCATAAAACTTGCTACCACCACAAAGGAATACAACAGCCAAAATGTCTTACTGGACATATTTCTCGCCAAACCTCAGCTACTCTCTCTTAAGCTCGCTATTCACTGTTCTGTTCGATTCGTTAATTCGCACCAGCCATGTTCAGCACCAATAGTCCTTCTGACGAAGAAAAATGGAGATATGAGATTTTGTATAGACTAGCGTAGACTTAATGACGTTATCAAAACAAACAGCGACCCATTGCTCTTGTCAGGTTCCAAATGGTTTTCCACTTTAGATTAAAGTATGTATTTTGGCAAGTACCTATTCATGAAGAAGAAAACTGCTTTTAGAACCAGTAGCGATTTGAACCAATTCAAAGTAATATCTTTTGGTCTATGCAATGCGGGCTTTGAAAAGACTAATTTACTTGGAAAACCTGCCTGTTGTACCTAGATGATGTAATGTTAAAGGGTCCATCATTCGAAGATTATCTAAAAAAAAATCAGGAAATTTTAAGCTTTCTTAGAAAAGCAAATTTGAAATTGAACACAAAGAAATGTCGCCGGTTACAGAAAAAAGTGGAATTGTTAGGATATGTTATTTCGGAGGAGATAATTCAGGCAGATGAAACCAAGATCGAGACCATAAGGCATTGGCCAACAACGATAGATAAACGGGATCTTCGAAATTTCTTACAATTAGGCTCATATTACCGAAAGTAATATTGAAGGTTCCCAACATAAATTAACTGCCTATAGCTGCACTTCGGAATGTGGCACTGCATTAAGAAGACGGAAATCTTCTTTATGTTAATTTTTAATTCCGGCTTTCCCTAAACAACAAGGAATATTTATTTAGATTATAGATGCAAGCAATGTGGCCATTAGATATGTTTTGTTGCAAGTTCAGCAATCTCAAAAACATGATATATAGAGTACCGCAGATTATATTATCCAAAACAAAGTGGAATTGTTGGGATACGTTGTTTCGGAGGAGGGAATTCTGGCAGATGAAAGCAAGGTCGAAACCATAAGGGATTGGTCAACTCCCATAGCAAACAGAAATCTCAAAATGTTTTAAGATTAACTTCATGTTACCGATGGCTTGTGGAAAATTTCGAAGCTCTATTACAAAAATTAACCGAAGGAAAAGCTTCCTACAACTGTACTTCAGAATGTGGCACTGCATTTAGAAGACTGAAATCTGCTTTATGTCCATGTCCAATTCCGGCTTTCTATCAACAACCAGGAATATTTAATTTGACTATAGTTGCAAGCAATGTAGGCACTGGAGATGTTTTGTTACAAGTCCAACAATCTCAAAAACATGTTATAGAATACTACAGCTGTATATTATCCAAACCTGAACAGAAAGAGCTGTTGACCATTTCCTCAAATATTTGTATAGGCGAAAATTCCTGTTAAAGTGACCATTCTACATTAAAATGGCCCTTTGTGACAAGTGCAATCCTGTGCAATCAAGAATTATTTAGTTGTTCGAGCAAAGCTTGTTTTGAAAATGTATAGGCTAAATAATAGCTGGAACTGTTATCAGATATTGCTAATATTTGAACATTAAACGAATATGTGTCCCGATTACTAACAAGATACAACGCACTAAAGCTGCTTTAAATTGGTTTTTAGCCGCTTGAAATATTTTAAAACACACTTGCAGCTGGACTTTGCATTAGAGGTAATCCCAAAACAAATTTTGTTTAAGAGGCTATTGAGGATATTTAAAGGACGGTTAATATCCAAAATTCCAACAATTTACGTAGAATAATATTACAGATTAAATTTAGAATCACGTGGTTCAAATATAAGAGATTCTTGTATAATCCCTCTGCATTGGGTTTTTGTTATTGTAACGAGGGAAATGTGATATTTGTATTGTAGGAAAAATTATTGTTTAGAAAGCTTTTGGTTATCTACAAGTAAGTTAATAAACTAACAGATTATTTCTGTATTGAGATCGGAGATAAGTGTTAGCGTTTTCACATTGCGATATTTATGGTTTCTGTTTACGTCTTTCTACAAAATAAAAATTCACATTCAAAACATTTTTTTTTAATTCAAAACATGCTTTATTATCATAAATATTTGTTGACAAATCATCCCAAGGAGCAATTATAGACGCTTACGTGTCGACACTTAGTTTTGGACTCAACAATTTTTACGCTACTGTGTCAATGCCGCGCCCACTGCCCCATGTTAGACCGCCTTTTTCCCAAAATGTTACTGAAATGCAATTTTATGGTTGCAAAATAGACACATTTTAATCCAGTTTGTGGCAAAAATGATATTTGTGTGTCCATTTTGTATAAAATTAAACTCATTATGGACACAAAATATATTTCTACTTAACATTTAGTTTCACATGCAGTGGACATAATATATCAATTATTATTTTTGTTTTCAATACATCTCCAAATGAGAAATATGCATAATTAATAAGGTATATGGATGATACGCGAGCCTAACTTAGCGGCGCACTCAAAATTTTTGATAATAGTTCATAAAACCACACGCGCCTTAAAGGCAAGGAATATTTTTAAATATTTAATTTTGAAATATTTAGATATTTTTATTTATTTTTCATTAATTTAAAGAAAAACGGGTGAAGATATATTTATTATAATTTCCGACAGCACATTGTATATGTTTTTGCTCAAAATGAGCCAAAAATTTAAATTAAAGATAGTTTTTGTTTTTTCCGGCACTGTATTGACCTAACTATGGTCGGCAATGTGAGTTTGTAAAAAAATGGCCGTTTAAGTTTGGAATTTTCTTTTAATCACTAAGTAAACAGCAAGATTTTCTTTTCCAGGAGACATGTCTAATGGAAGATACCTTATTCACTTATTTTGGCTCACATGACGTATTGACCAATCCGGTTCAGTATAATAGAACGTTTATTTCGTCAAGGGTCATGTGAGAATCCTCAGAAGTAAAATGATACAAGAAAGACTTTGAGGTGATTTTTTTGACGATTACAATAGTTTTTCCTATCAGAGAATTAAAGTAATTATAAAATATATCTATACTACATTAAAATAGTTAAAGGGCGTCTCACGCTCAAAAAAATGTACTGCGATTTCGAAAATCACTAGAGGTTGGATGAAATCTGGGGAAATAATAAAGTTTCCGATGATTTCGCGTATTTTTTTAATTTTCACTTGAGTTGAGCCAATTTTTTATATAAGTGTTGTCAAGTAAAGGAATTTAAATGGTGATTCTTTGGGTATTAAAAGTAAAAATGTGTTCGTAAACATGTTCTAAACTAGAATTTAGATTTAGGATATTGAAAATTAAAAACAAATCTTTTATTTTTTACATTTTAACTATTAACATGGAAAAACAATATGACAATTATCTATTTTATTCTTATTTTATAGCGCTCGCTTTTTTATACTTTCCTCGCAAGAGGAAAGTATTCTAGTATTCATGTTTTCTCAGTTCCGTCGGTTAGTCTGTATGTCTGTCCGCGACGAAGCTCAAGAACTGCTTGTCCCATTTACTTCAAGTTTTGGTGGTAACATTTTGGTAAAAATCCAAATCTTAGCATTCCTACTATCATTTTTTAGAATATTTAGAGTAAAGTCGCCAAATGTGGAACAGCAGCCTAATGTGAAATAGCAGCTTTTCTGAAAAATAATTGGCGCCATCTGTATTGCGATCGCTAAACTATATAAGTTTGTCTCCCTGCAGATGCCTGATCCGTATTACAGATCCCTGGGTAAAATCATAACCTCAAAAAATAGCGACTCACGTGTTTATTGTACCACGATATTTCGAAGCCGGAGTGAAAACAGCTTTGTTCGGCATTTATTTTAGCTCATCCAAAAGTGACAAATATCAGGTATGGTAGAATATATGTTGTACTATTGTGATATACAGCTAGCATGCTAATTAGATGTACTTTCCTTTTTTAAATTTCATTAAAATATTTTTATATCACGTGCCCTAATGTGGAATACCGAATGGGACCCAATTGTGGAATATTCCACATTAGGGAATTGGATAAATAATAAGTATAGCATCTATTTTTTGTTTCAGAAATATGCCAAAGAAAAACACCAAAGAGCATGCCTGGAAGGAGGATATGAATTTGGCGGTGAATGCAGTTCTTAGTAAGAAAATGGGGTATCTAGCTGCATGAAAGCGATTTAGAGTTCCGCATTCGAGTTTATTTCGTTATTGTACTCGAAAGAAAGAAACTGGGCTAGTAATAAAAAGCAAACTTGGAAGAAAACCGGTTTTGACAGAAGCTCTTGAGAAAGAATTAGTCAAACATCTATTAGTTATGGAACGAACATTTTTTGGACTCACTAGGCAAGACGTACGCCACGTAGCTTTTCAACTGGCAAAGCTTATTAACCTACCAAATCCATTTTCAGTCTTTCAACAAACAGCAGGCAAGAAATGGCTAAAATTATTTTTAAAACGCCATGAAAATATAATTATTATTAGAAAGCCAACAGGTACATCCGTAGCGAGGGCAGTTGGTTTTAAAAGGCAAAATTAATGGAAGAGCACAATTTTCCTCCGGACCGCATATTTAATGTGGACGAAACAGGGTTGTGCATAGTACAATCGAAATGTCCAGCCATTCTTGCATTAAGAGTCAAACGTCAGATTGGAGCTATAACATCGGCAGAACGAGGATCATTGCTAACAGTGGTATTATGCATGAGTGCAAGTGGAATTTCTGTTCCGCCTATGCTAATCTTCCCACGAAAAAAACGCCACGCACCGCCAGGATCTATTTTTCGTTATCATCCCTCAGGCTGGATACAGATGGACCTGTTTACAGACTGGTTTCGACATTTCATTGAAAAAGTCCGTCCAACCCAAGATAGTCCTGTTCTGCTCATTTTGGACGGTCATCACACGCACACCAAAAATCTGGATGTGATTTTAGCCGCTAAAGAGAACTATGTAACCATATTATGCCTTCCACCTCACACAACCCACAAAACACAGCCTCTTGATAAGTCTGTAATGGGAGCATTAAAGCAGTTTTACAACGAAGAAATTAGAATTTTCATGCGAACCCAACAACGTGGTATCACACATTTTGATGTCAGTGAATTATTCGGTAAGGCATATCTAAAGGTGAAATCGGGAGAAAGAGCTGTGAAAGGATTTGCAGCTACTGGCTTGTATCCAGTTCGACGGGACATATTTAAGGAAGAAGACTTTTTGGAAGTTATAGAAGAGGCACAAAACTGCGATATAACAGAAAATGAAGAGGATCAGAACATAGAGCAAGCAAATGACCAACCAAATCCATCCCAAAATTAAGGAAAAAAGTTGGAAGTGGGGGAAGGAAGCCAGGAAAGGCAAAGATCATAACATCAACGCCCAACAAAGAAGAATTAATGCAGTCCTTGAGTAAAAAACAAAACAAGTGAAACGAAAAATAACAGACGAAAATGAAGTTGGTCCAAGCAAGACAAAAAAGAAAAATTTAAAGAGAGATTCTTCTTCAAGTTCTGAGAACTCTTCTTTGACAACCCAGGATTCTTCCACAGATGAAGAAAATTTTCCTTTAAAAAGTCCTTCGGATGAAGCACTGTGCATTTTTTGCGAAAGCCAGTTTTCTTTCGATCAACATGGAGAAATTTGGGTGATGTGTGTTATGTGTCAATGCTGGGCGCATGAAGAATGTGCGGGGGCGCAAGCTGAAGTCTACGTATGCGATTTTTGTAAATAAGGTTTTGGTGTTTTTTTTTATTTTTGTTGTCGTTATAATGTTTGGTTTATTTACCTTTAGGCTAAATTTCCGAATAAATGTTTATTTTTTAAAAATATTGTGTTATTCAACCTATTTTTTTGCTATTCCACTTTAAGCACCCTGGTATTCCACATTGGGATACCGAAAATCTAGTAGTGCAAAATGTCCCTTTTGGTAAAACATGATTGTTATTTTTTTATAGCACTTTAAGTTTATGCAAATCAAAAGCGATGTTATTCAGAAATATTTTAGAGTCTCATCTATGATTAAGAAGGCAAATTAAAACTTTTTTCTATGCCAATTTAATGCACATACAAAAACGATATTCCACATTTGGCGACTTTACTCTACTAAAAATGTATGATATATATTCTCAAATCTGCACAAATATTAAAATTCCGCCATGTTGGCAAAAACTCATGATGTGCAGTCTTAAATACCCCTAAAAGCCGAATTTTAGCCAAATCTGCAAACATTTGGAAATTAGTCTGCTATGTTGGAGCCGCCATTTTTAATTCTCAAATACTGACTAAAATTTCATAACTTTCATTCTTAAATACTTCTACATACTGATATTGTACAAATAACAAAATTCGTTCGCTATATTGGTACCATCATTTTGATTTTTGTTGTGCATTCTTAAATAATCCCCACAAATGTTAAAATCATCCGTCCGACCTGTTGAAATTGTCATTTTGGCACCACTATTTTAAATTTTTAACTGCTGACACTCTTAAATTTTCCTAGGCACTAATGTTCAGTTTAATCTACACAAGTAACAAAATTCGTCGGCAGTATTGGCGCGGCCATTTTGGATTTCTAAACGTTAACTAAAAAAATTCCCATTTTTTATATCCGAAAGTGTATGTCAAATTTGAAAATAATCGGTAATATAACTGGTGAAAATTCCACTACCAGATTTGAACCAGACATACAAACATACAGTCAGACGAGTAGGAAGACAATAAAAGCGAGATAAAAGCATTGGTTATAGTTTAAAACTCTAACAATAGTATTCACTAAAGAGGTTTAAATTTAGACAAGGTCTAACTTGACAGTTACATGTTTAAGATGACATTTTTACCAACTGAACAAATAATTTTTATAAATATCACAATTACAAAATGACAGTGACATAAAGGCAAACATAACTAAAAACTAAGTTTAATAATATATAAATAACTCATTTTTTTTAAACTTTACCTAACTTATTGGTTTGATTTTAATAGTGAAGTAGGGAACGATTATTTCTTTGATATTTGTAAAAACACCTGTTTGCCTCATTAAGGAATAGGTAAGAATCCTTCCTTTTGTCAACGATAGTAAAGCATGGCCCATTTCTTCATTTTCGTACATCAAATATTTTAACAGATCGTCATTTTGTTTCGCCATATTGAATTCATACCAATATTTTTTGTATCAGACGTAATTTTTGTGGAAAATTAAATAAAATTTAAGTTAATCGAGTAAGTGGATTTTTTTAGCTATACCAGAACAGACCGACCGACCGACCGACAGTAATGGAAAAACATGAAGATCTGTAAAAACACGGAAAGATGATTTTTTCGCGATTAATGATATTTCCTTACGCGGGATGTGAAAACTCGCGCCGCCACTGGTATTCGTCAACAAATGGCCACGGCTTGGGCATGGACCATCCCCACTTCTTGTTTTATCGAAAACATTGGTCGCTAGAATGTAAAAAATAGGAGAACCATGTTGGCGCATACCCCTAACGTGATTTATGAATGAATTGTCATCTCTACTTTAATTCTTACTCTAAGGTTATTACCCAGGTTTATTATTTTTTTATTTACAAATATACAAGTCGCAACGAATAAAACAATTTTAAATAGCTCAAGTTTCGACTTCATATAGATCCGGATTCAATAAATTATACGGAACAGTCTGGCGAGTTTAAAAAATGGTATCGGTTTCGTAAAATTTATAGCCTTGGATATTTTTAGGACGAGCCAAACAAGGGAAACAGAAAGATACCTTATGTTCCTAATGGCGATCGATACGATCATACGTTACAAGACAAAACAGAGAGCAACAACAACAAAAACCGGGAAAAGAGACAAAAACACCCGATGAAGCGTTTCAGCAACATAAAACAATTTTATTATCCTCGTAAATACAAATTTACACTGGGATAAAGTTGCTCTGAAAATCGCAGAAAAATGTAAATGGCTTATCATGTCGACAACTATTACACCGGCAGGGCTACCTGTTTCTCAATAAAGTTTCTTACTATCGAATTAGCTACGATATGGCTGGATTTATAAATTCAAATAGGATCCAGTGTAAATGTATTATAATAGCTCGCGAATTTTATTTTTACGGAAACAACGTTTTTTCGTAGAACGATAAACAGACTCATATTTGTAATATTTGTTTTACATATTTCATAATATACCGTGTGTAAATTAAATCATGTCCAAAACTCTATAATACAGGAGCACTACACAATGGTATGTCTCTGCCCAGCTAGCACTAAAGTAGCTAGAACTGTTTCCACTACTACTCTTTAAGAATGTTTACTTATTTATTACTAATAATCTTACTATATATCAACAAACACTTTGGGTTATACGTTTTCAAGTATTATATATGTATTTGTTACTGCGAATAATACTTTATAGCAATTTTCCATAAAAAGTAATTATATAGTAACTACTGCCAAGCAACTACATAAGGAATTGTCTCCAAGATCGTCATTTCTTTTCCGTTACGTAATAGTAATTATTCAAAGTTACTGTTTCTAATCTGTTTACTAAATTGCAACTTTTAAGTATCAGTACCTTCTTGAACTTTGCAGAGACTACTCCATTTCGTTCAAATGTACTCCTATAACGTATTACTAAAAAGTAAAACGAGTCGTTGCAGAGTAGAAAAAGTTATCGTCTACTGCTACTTTAAACTGGCTATTACCAGTCGTTATTCTTCTGTTTCAACTTAGAAGTAAGTTTTTTTTTTTATTTAGTTTTTTGGCCTTAGGATATTTCGCATTTAGCCACGAAAATCAAGTCAATGTTAGAATTACAATAATTATTTACTATAAGTAAACTATTACCTCTTGTACTTGAGGTCCCGGAGATAGGGGGCGCTGATACGAGATTCGGTCGGTGATTTTATAAGGACATTGGTAACAATAGAGTAACCAATTTTTGATTGGTTCAGCCATATTGCTGCTAAAATCGTTTTGTTTACTTTTCGCCTACGTGGGTTTCTTATGAGGTTTGTTGTTTTAGTGTCTCATTTTATTAGTTTTTGTGATTATTAAAATGAATATTGATTCAAACAAGAAGTTCTCAGCCATTGGCCATATGCAGAAATGTATTTAAGCCTGTTTCACCTGTTTTTTGCTTGTAATTATAAACTGTTTGTGATGAATGTGTAAATGACTATGACCGTAAATATCTTAAGTTTTAGCTTACTCCAAGAAAAGTTATTAAATATATATTGCGCATTATTATATTTTGGTTTTATTTTGCTGTAAAAGACAATATTGTTTCATGTCTTGGTATATGTTTTTCTTCATTCAGCACCTCAATTTGAGGTAGAAGCTCTCTAAGATTAGCATAAAAAACTCTATTTTGTAGGCCTTCTTCAGTACATATTATATTACTGAACAACTCTTATTAATCGATTGCACAAAAATTGTTATTTGTTAAAAATCTAAATAAAAAAGTAAGTTTGTACTAGATAGTTCGAATAGATTATTAAAGTAACACATTAACATAACCCTACATTTACAACTGACGCTGACAGATGTTGTCAATATAAAAGTAGATTAATTTAGTCATATTTTGCGAAAAACTAACGATAATATGGGTGCCCCCATTTAAACCTTCAGAAATTTTGCATCAATTTGGAGGGTAGGCTTCTATTGTAGCCACTGTCCTTCTAAAGTCATTGTTATCATCTACGAGTAACAAGTTAAAATGGTTCACAATGGCTTCACATACCATAAGAGAAAAAAGTAGCTTTCGTCGCTCAGCCACATTTTATAGAAAATTAAAAATAACACAACTTGGTTATGTTATACCTGAACAAAACAACCTAAAGCGGTATTTTAAGGAAACAGAAAATAAAAACGAAACAAAGGGTTATGGTTATATTAGATGGCAGAATTATAGTAGTGACTTCAGTACCGCAACTCTCCGCATGCTACGACACAACGCATTAAATTTTAAAGAACCGGCGGAATGTTCCCAAATCTTAACCGCTTGGTAATAATATACAATACAGGTTTTAAAAAGAACTTCAGTGTAGTTGGGTATAAGTGACAGTTGCGTATTTAAAGAATCCAAAACTATAAAATCGTATGGGAGCAGTTGTAGACACTTGATGTTAAGTAATTTTCTCAGTACAGAAACGCAGCCCACCTAAAAGTAGAAGTCCAATAGAACGCCATTGTTTATTTTCATCTCCCCTATAAATATTTGGCTATGATGTTTGTTTTTGTGAGTATAAAAGATAAAAATGCATACAAATTAAACATTACGTAAAAAAAATCACTCTTTATAATAAGATACTTAATGATAATTACTATTTATATTGAAATTTTATTGAAAATTAACGAATTTTACCTCAAATACCAATAACGTATTCTATACGCTCTACACCAGTGCTGCTCAAACTTGAACTGCTAGCGATCTACCTCAATATTTTTAGACTACTTACGATCGACTCTGAGAGGCTGCAAGTATGTGTGATGCAAGGTTGTTGCAGGGTTGTCTACATACACGATACATTCACTCTACCTACCTACCTACCTAGGTTGGGTCTACCGTAGCATATATAGATATTAGCTTTCCGCACAATATACATTATTTTAGTCAAGGTTCGGGTTAGGTTTAGTTGGGTTCTTCTCTACAATATTAATGAAAAAACTCATAGTTATTCAAAATTGCGAGTTTATTGGTTGTTACAAAACAAAAGAGTTACATATGGTATTAAACTTAACTAAGGAGTGACTTTGGATGTTGAAGCGTAGCACTGCATGTCCTCAGCATACTTTTCATAAAATGGTACGTAACCACTGAGTGCTAATCGCAAGCATGATGACCTATGACCGTCAGTTAGTCGATTGCAATTTTTTGACTTAATTATCTTCATTTGAGAAAATGCAGACTCGCACAAGTAAGTTGACCCAAACATTGCTGTGAGCTGAAGGGCGATTTGCCTTAGATTCGGATATTTATCTTCAGATATAAAACACCAGAAATTTGTATCAGATGCTGTAGCTTTGAGATGTATATCTGATATAATCTGCACCAACTCATTTTCAACAGAACATGAGTTCATATTAAACCAACTTACTATTTCAGTAGCTAATTCCTCAATGTTTTTACATGAAAAAGGATAACTCATAAATGATGCTACATTTGCCAATTTACTACAATCATAAATATTTGATAATTCAGCCTCATACGTATCATAATTCAACTGAGGAATCCTTGCTTTCAAAGACGGAAAATGTTTCAGATCCTTTCTTTTCAGTTGATCTATCATAAGTTGCAATTTACTTTTGAATGCGTTTACTGCGCTAATCACCTCAATAATAGTTTTTCCTTTACCTTGAAGCTCCAAGTTAATGGTGTTTAAGTGCATTGTGATGTCAGTCAAAAATGCCAAATCAGTCAGCCGTTTTTCGTTTTTCAACATCTGAGTGTCATCACCTCTTTCGTCTAGAAAAGCTGTTATTTCGGGCAATAATTCTTAGAACCTTTCTAGGAATTTTCCGCGACTCAACCACCTGACGTCCGTGTGAAGAACTAAATCAGTGTGTTCAGCTGACTCCCTATCGTCCAACTGCAACTTAAAGAGCCGCCGTGGCAAGCTACGTGCATGGATGGAGTTCACAAATTTTATTGATATGGCCATAATTTCCTCCGTGTTTAAAACGTTTGAACACAAAATTTGCAAAAAATTGAAATCTTCATTAGCTCGACACAATGCCACAAAACGCAGACTAATTTATATATTGGTAGCTTGTAGTTTTTTGCAAAATTGAAGAAAACGTCATATATATCTTCGCCACGGGTCTTCCCCTTCAGAGGAATGATTGTCAAAAATTCTTCCTTAGCCAACATGTCATTGAATACCATCCGAATAAAAATACACAGCTGGGCAGTGTCTGTCATATCGGTGGATTCGTCGAACTGTAAAGAAAAGTATGTACATTCCATGATATCATTTTTTAGTTTATCTTCCATGTCCTGACTCATGACTTCAATACGCCTTGTGACAGTCGGACGAGATAACTGAAATTCTCTGATAGCAGACATGATTTCTGTTTTATTTTTAAAATCTCCAAATAAAGTCTCACCCGCTTCAATAAATGCTTCCTTCACAACCGATCCATCTTCGAATGGTTTCTTGTGTTTCGCCAATATATGAGATATTTGAAATGACGCGATCGTAGCAGCTTCTGAATGATGTGCTGGTCTTGTGAACATGGTTTGTTCTTTTTTCAAACAAGATATCAAATCACGTACTTTTCGTTTTCTTAATTCACTCTGTGGCGGAAAATCCTTTTCGTAGTTTTTATGACACACGACAAATAAGACAAATGCAGTTATCCTTCACCATACAAAACAAAAATTCTTCCTCCCAATCGTTATTAAAATGATACGTTTTGGATTTCTTCGCTGCACTCATTTTGTACTATTTAATAATAAACTTTGTATCGACGTAGTATTGCCTTCAAGTTGCAATTCAGAATGACTCCAATTCCTGCATGCGCAACATTTATATCGGCGTGAACGAAAATCTCCAATGTTCCCGTCAAACGCGCCGCCCGAAATTTATAGAAAAGCGGCAAGAATAAAAAACGCGGCTTTTCTTTGACAAGTACCGCGCGTTCCTTTGATAAAGCCGCCTTTTGCCGCTAGCAGAGTGTTATTTTATTACGTAATTAGTTTTGTAGTTTAGTTAAGTACCTACTTATTAAAAAAAAATTTCTTCTCGAGATCTACTCAAAAAGCACTTGATGAGATCGACCATTTGAGCACCCCTGCTCTACACCATATTCCCAATTTAAATGTTTGTAGTCGCAATAACTGTTTTGTTCGTATTTAAACGAACCATACATATTTTTAAAACGGACTAAATAAAGACAGAAATAAGGAAGTAACGAATAGGGTGAATTATTACTATTCGGGTACTTAAATGGAACTACACAATTCCGTACTATCTACGTAATAGTCAAAGTCACAGTTACATATTATTCACGAAATAGTTACCCTAAAATTGTTCCCCATTTTGGTAATGACTACGTAGTCTCAGCGGCGACAATAAGTTCCTGTTCCTTCAATAAAAATACTTGTGATAACAATGACGTATTCACGAATAAAAGTGCTACTTGGGTGGTGTGACTAGTGATGGGTTTATACACGGGTATTTATTTTTGTGGTAAATACCCAGGGTATTTATTCCGGGTATCTACCCAAATTGGGTATTTTCAGATTTCGTGTATTATTTTGATATTTCATTAGAAGAAAAAAAATAAACAAAATTATTTATAAAATAGCATATATTATTTTGTTCTCACAGAATAACATACATCTCCATGTATAATGTGAGATATAAAACATTTAATATAAAAACAAAAAAAAAACAAAGGTGAAACAGCTTTTTAAATACTTTCAGAAGATTCTTCTTCTGAGTAAACTGATTCTGAGTCATCTGAAGTTGCTTCAAAAGCAGAATAGTCATCGTCATTTCCTCCTGTAGATGCTGAGGGAATAGAGGGATCGAGATCGATAATTTGATTTTGTGACTCGCAATTCGATTTAACGTTTGCTTTGTTTTTTAGCTTCCAATTGTGTGGAAAGTAAGCTATTTTAGCTGCTCTTGATGTAGTCAATCGGTTTCTTTTTGAAGTATGAATAACACTAAATGCCTTAAATGATCGTTCAGTGGCTGCTAAAGTTACAGGCACAGATAAAATTTTGATAGATAGGTCAGTTAGTAAACTTGTGCCTCGCAAACTTCGCCACCATGTCAAAGGAATGACATCACACTGCCCATAGTCCATGTTTGCCCCTTTAATTGGCAAGTTCAGTACGTAGACATCCTATGTCATAATTCATTTTTCCGGCCGCATCATATATGAATTCCATAGCATCAATCATTTGATCCGGTTTCAAATTGGATCCTGGAGAAGATGAATTTAACAAATCAACAGCCAGATGAATTTTTCCGAGGCCAAACTGTTTTATTTCTTCTACTTTCTGTAATATTCTCTTCTCATCCGCTTTCTATAGTGGACTTTCTGGCAAAAGTTCCGACAATTTTCTATGTAAATCATTTATTTTGTGATAAACAATATGTATGAGGATCGTTTGACTCTAATTTTGTTATTAGATCTACTATTGGTTTCAGAATATTTATCATTTTCTCAACCCTAATCCAAAACATGGAGTCATCTAATAGCCTATTCTTTAGTTGCGAGGATATTTGTACCTCTTCGGAGGCAGCAAATGTTCGTAACACCACTGTGGTTTTAAAAATACTTTGGAGACTGAATAAATGACTTCCCCAACAAGTTTTTTCGGCTAATTTTAAAGATATATTTGTGTTTTTCTCTTTACCAGTTTTTAAGAATATGGCTTGAAGACGATAGCTGCTCTTTATTGTTTTTACGAGTTCAGTTATTTGTTGCATAAAGTTTTTGACTGAATCACAGTTTAGAATGTCACCGTATAATAAATGCAGCAAATGAGCAATGCAGGAACTATATGCAGAAAAGTAAGGTTCAATACTCTATATGCTATTAACATAAAACCCAATTTCAGTTCTTATTATATTTAATATTAATATAAGATTATGCTAATTTTTTTTAATCCAAAAGACATCAGTTCAGCCATTATCTCTAATTACGCGACCTCGTTGACTCGGGAGAATTCTCAAACATGTTTCAGGCATAGCCCCTACAGCCGATATTACTAGCTCGATATACGATGTTTTTGGAGAAAGAAAATTGTACAATCTGCTGTATCTGAACACCAACATTCTGCTATAAATGTGCGAAAATAACTAAAAGAAGTATTTCAACAGCGATGGATTGGAAGAGGAAGTCTATTTCCATAGCCACCCAGATCCCCAGACTTAACCTGTTTATATTTTTATTTATGAGGGCGCTTAAAGGAAATCGTGTTTCAAACTCAACCTATAACTAAGCAAGACATGAAAAACAGCAACAGCAAGAGCCGAAAGACAGGCTCCAGAGATACATAGAAAGTGATAGACTGCAATTTCAGCCTTTGGGAAGGCACTAAATACCATTTTTTTTTCAAAATCGGTCCTTTTTAGATTTACAGTTTACATAAAAAAGAAAATTTCGTAAAAATATAAAGATACATTTTGAAGAAACTTATGAATATCCATTGAATTCTCGTTAAATTTTCTTTCACCGATATTTTAGATTAGGAACAAGATATGCCGACGCGGTTTATAAAGCTTGTTTGGACATAACTTTGCTATTTTGTCATGAAAAAAAAAGTAATACTAATAGATTTAATTTTTTTAAAAATCATATATTTTTTTGTTATCTTTATGTAGCGGAATTCCGAGAAACACCCTTTTTAAAATCAAGATGGTGATTACGGCCCCTAACGGCCATCTTACATGAAAATAATTTCCAGGATTTTTGTTTGGCCACCCTGTACAGGGGTCAACGATTGGACAAAGTAAATTTACATCGAACTGGTAAAATCTGGAAACAAACTGTTTATGCTGTGGAATATATATGTAAGTCGTGCTCATTTTAAAAATATTTTAAATTATACCGGGGCGTACGTCAAAAAAGTTTACTTTTAAATTCTACATAAAATTCTAACACTTTTTGTATAACATAAATATGGCTAAAATTGATACTTTCTTAGATATTTAGCTTTAAACAAAAAAAAATTAAATTTGATGCACATCTATGATTAGCAATATAACGCCTAGTTGTGCCACTCAAAATAAAATAGTTTGCTTCTGCATAAAATAAGCATGGAATAAAAGACTGCTTTCGTAATATTGAAGATATCACATACAGGGTGTCCAAATTGAAATGCCCAACTTTAACATTTTCAAACCAATTTATTTCAGTTTTTTTAAATGGAACACCTGTATATTTTTATTTAGTCTTGTTAAGAATAAAAAAATTTACAACTTTTATTAAACATATCATATAACTATCTTCAATAGTTTTCGAAATATTTTCAAATTTCCTTTTTTGCGTAATTTAGAAAATCAACAACTCGATCAATCATCAGTAGCCATTGAAAAAACAGTCTATAGCAACTGGCGACTACATGTATGAAATGTCAAAAACGTGTTGTTGTTAGTGCATTGTATTTCGTCTTTCGTATTCTCGTCTAATTTAAAATGAATTTTTCACAAAATGAAATGATAGATATGGTCTATATAATGGGTGAAGCTCAAAAAAATTGCCTTCTGGCCAAAAGGCTATATGAAGCAAAATATCCGGATCGACGCGCGCCTTCTAAAGTGGCCTTTCAAAATGTCATGGAGAGATTTGATGCTAGTGGCAATGTGGCATATTCGAAGAGAACAGTTGTCAATAAAATTGCTACAAATCAAGATAAAGAGTTGGAAATTCTACTTCATATAGAAGAAAATCCCAGTTTAAGTAGTCGACAACTTGCTAGTTTAACTGAGACATCACAATCAACAGTATGCAGGACCACAAGAAGATATAAATATCATCCATATCATATGGAATTACACCAAGAGTTGCACGATGAAGATTTTGAAAGGCATGTTAACTTTTGCAACTTAATGATAAGGCGAATAGAAGCATATCCGGACTTTTTAGCGAATATCATGTTTTCCGATGAAGCTACATTTAGAAGCAATGGAGCTGTAAACAGGCATAATATGCATTATTATGCAATAATAATTCCCCACTGGGTACGAGAGGTACAACATCAAAATCACTGGTCATTAAATGTTTGATGTGAAATCATTGGAAACCATATTATAGGTCCGTGTTTTTTTAATGAACCACTTAATGGACAAAGATATTTAGATTTTTTGAACGTTGAGCTGCCTATTCTTCTCAGACTACTCAGCATAGAAGAAAGAAGAGACATGTGGCTGCAGCAAGACGGCGCACCTGCTCATTACCATCGGGACGTTCGTGAATTTTTGGACGCTAATTTTAATCAAAAATGGATTGGTCGTAGCGATTTTATCGAATGGCCGCCCAGATCTTGCGATATAACTCCATTAGATTTTTTCTTGTGGGGTTATATTAAAGATCGTGTTTACACACAACCACCTACAGCACTATATCACCAGACATGCTAGTTAAAACTAGGCAAAATATTATTAAAAGGTTCAACACGTGTATTCGTGAAGGCGGACGCTTATTTGAGCATCTTTTAAAATATAACTATGAAAGCATTTGATTAACTTTTAAAAGCGATTTTTTTTAGTCTGATAAGTGTTTTTTTCTGTATAACTTTAAAAATTAGTACCTATTAATATAAGTTTTCGACTATCTAAATGAAATGTATTCCTTCATTGAAGTGTATTTACTTATTTGCAAACTAGACGAGTAGACCCCTTTTTCAACACAATTTTTAAATATTTATAATATTATGCCAGTTCACGGGTCCTTTGCTTTGAAAAGTAAGATTCATTCCAAAAACATAATATTGTCTAAAAAGTTCGGAAATGGTCCTACTCGCCTTATCATTGGGTTACAAAACTTAACACGGATTTTAAAATCTTCAGCGTGTAACTCTTGGTTTAATGTAATATGAAATGGATGATATTTATATTTTCTTGTAGTCTTAATTACTGTAGATTCTGATGTTAAAATCTTAAGGTTATTAGATCATTTTTTTTTGTAGCAATTTTATTAACAAATTATTATATTATCTAAATTTTCATTGGATTAATTTTAGATAATAAACTATCGTATTCATATTAAATGCTTTTGTTTTACTGACAGCTACTATGGCTACTTTGATCGAGTTGGTAATTTTCTAAATTACGCAAAAAAAGGGAATTTTAAAATATTTCGAAAACTATTGAAAATAGATATATAATATATGAAACAAAAGTTGTAGATTTTTTTATGCTTAAAAAGAATAAATTAAAATATACAGGTTTAAATATGTTAAAGTTGGGCATTTAAATTTGGACACCCTGTATGTGATATCTTCAATATTACGAAAGCAGTCCTTTATTCCATGCCTATTTTGTGTAGAAGCAAAATATTTTATTTTTAGCGGCACAACTAGCCGTTATATTGCTAATCATAGATGTTCATCAAATTTATATTTTTTTTCGTTTAAAGCCAAATATTTAAGAAAGTATGGCACAAAAATTTTCACTTACCGGATATTTATTTAATGATCAATAAAGTATACTGAATTTCGAATTCATCAAGGCGTTGGAGACCCTAAGAGTTGGAACAAGCTGGGGAGAATAATAGTAGAGGCCGACAGCAACAGTGGAGAAGGGCTGGGTTAAGATCTAAATATTTTGCGCCACGTAATTAATTATTACTCTACTTTATCAAATAAGTTAATGAAGTACTAGGCCGATAATAATTACGAATTATCGCCCAGTGTTGCACAACTCTAGCGATTCCAAGCAACGAAAAACCAAAATATTATCTTATACCAATGAGCTTACCTTCACAGAATACCAAATAATTAATTAAGATATGAGGGTCTCACTTGTAGGTAGGTAGCAGCAGTAAAACGCAAAATTTTGTTTGAAATCATATACTAATATCAAATAAGTTGTTCTTTTTGTTTTTTTTTTCAAAAGTTATTTCAAGTACAATAATAGTATATGTAGGTATGGTCCAAACGCGGGCCAACAGCGATACAGCTATAATATGTACTAAGCTTCTAATCTTAATTATTAAAATTACCTGCAGCTTAAGAGAAATCGATATTGTACACAAGAAAATGAATAATAAAAAAATATAAATATGACAATGGTCAACAGTATGCAGGAATATATAAAAATATAGTACCACGGTCGATATTATAACGCCATAAATCGTGAGTGCAAAATCAAATACAAGTCAGTGAAATACATTAGAAATTATAAATAGAATCAAAACAAGTTATTAAAGGCCACTCGATAAGCCAGTCAGCTCAATAATAAGGTAAAAAGTTTAGTTTAAAATTAGTAAATAGATTTTGATTTTTAGTGAGAAAAATTAATTTAAATTTGAATTTGTAAATATGAAGAACAAATTAATAAATCGGCTAATTGACTGTATCGAGGAATTTAGCTTGCAAAAGATATAATAGTTGAAATTTTAATTATTTGCTACGGTTACTTATCTGGACGTCCTCCAATAGCTGTGGCCGTTAGCTGTTCAGACCTTCAGGCGAAGAAATGTCACCTGGACTCAGGCGTATACAGGTGGGAGCAGCACCAGCTCCGATGCTGAAAGTGAGTCTCTTGCCTGGTCAGGCAAGTTGGCAATCCCAATAACTGATCCAAAGAAAAATCCAAATTACAGGACTTGATCGTCGTCGTGACGGAAATCCCTTGGAATAATATCCAAACCAAAAAAAAAACCCTAAAGAGAAAACATCTTTTAGCAAACATTAAACCATATCCAAATATAGCCCAAAATGTAAACAAAAATTAAATAAAATATGCAAATAAAATAATATTACCTCCTTCTGAGGGTTTTCTAACCAAAATGGAGTCTGGGTCTAGCAGTTGCCTAATGCTAAAAACGGAATCAACGAGTGGTTGTCGATGGTCTGGACAAGTGCAGTGGGCTTCTTACGAAGTCTTGACTCTAAATTTAAAGAAATAAAATGTCAACCCAGACCGAAGATGTTCAACAAAATGGCGTATGGTCATGGAAATGGCCACTAAGAACCATACACGGGCATTATCATATTATTAAATAATCAAATATACAAAAACTCACCGGAATCTGCTATTCCAGGTGCCAATATGGCAAGTCAGCAGGAGGATATCCTCTAAAGATGGTGGAACGAGGATTTTAGAGTGTGGCGGCCATTTTCACAATTCTCCCTCGTGGGTGCGAACTTCCTCTGTCCAAAAAAAACCCCAAAGTGCCCGAATAACAACTTTAGAACTTTCAAATCCAAACAGGAACTATTTCGCAAAAGATGCTCATCAATAAATCTCGTAAATACGATCAAGCCAGGCTCTACTTGAAAATTATGATGAAGGCATCAGAAAATGGACCGCGCACCACACTGCTGACTTGAGACTCACCAAGCAGGAACAAATTTTTGGAGCAACAGGTCCAAAATGTCTCGCCATGTTGCCACGATTCCACTCATAAAATCCTAGTTAAGACTTCAATTCTTTATCAATAAGCAACCAGTCATACTTAACACCAAAGGCACAGCAAATATCCGTCAATTAAATATCCAAAGGTCAAATCCGAGAAATAGAAACAATATATAAAATTCATTGTTTCAGAGCCACAGTCAGGTAAAATGTCACATCCGATATAAAAATTCTGCAGTCACGGGATCGGAAACTTATTCATGATCCGGCAACTACGGTCACAGATTGCTGTCGTAACCACAGGAACCGGTCGATAAAACTAGAAATGACTAGAAATACGTCGGCATCACGGAGGGCAATATTACCGGAAAACTTATCATAAAAAATCACTCACAAAACTATACTTGGGCATTCCAAAAGAACCCCAAATTACACCATTGTAAGCCCTCGAAAATAATAACAAAATCTAGACCTGCCATAATGCATCCGACTCATCTGAATAATTCTTTCCCAAAATTGACAATGTAGCGCCCTCTTTTGTAGGAACCTACGATACGACCAAATGCGCCTGATAGAATACTGCGATGTGTGCAGGAGACCGAGGAAACTGCCCCGACCGTCCACTTCCACCGCGGTACCTTTCCAAAATTAACGACAGAAAAATCGATAATCGAACCGTAAGCCAGGCTATTGATAAACGAGACCTGGAGATGTCGTGACACATCGATCAGTTGCGCGGACCTATACAGTGTAATTCTAATATACTTGTTTTATTTCAGTTCGCACTAACTGAATCCAAAATTCTGTTCTCTAAAAATCGAAACGGCAGAATCGCACAAGAATAATCATTAACATATTAAATCCATAGTGCATTAAAAGAAGTTTTCGTAGTTTTAAAAGACAAACGTGATAGGAAAGCAAAATTGTAAATTCAAAAATGATTAATATTTAGTAGTATTATTATCTAAAAATTTGTTTATTATATAATTATTTAAATAGTTTAATATTATTATTAGCATGCTATAAGTCCGAAATTATCACGTTACAAAAGTATTAATTTTAGCCATATAACATGTTATACAAAAAAGGGTTAGAATTTTATGTAGAAGTTAAAAATCAAGTCAAATATAGGGTGTCCCCTTTTAAAAAATACAACTTTTAGTAGCCCTACTTTTTTGACGCACCCCGTATAATTTAAAATATTTTTAGAATGAGCGCGATTTACATATGTATCCCATAGCATAAACAGTTTGTTTCCAAATCGTACCTGTTCGACGTAAATTTACTTTTTCAATCGTTGACTCACCCGGTACATTTTTTTAATAACTGGTAATTTTGATGTCTCCATTTAAAGAGAGGTTGATGTTTCCAAAGTCCAAAGAGAATTAACATATATTTCGAAATACAACAAACTATTATATTGTATATCTCTTTGTTGTCATACTAGTACAAAATTAATTAAATTTTAATATGTAATTTTGCTATGTGGAAACGTTTTGTTTTAGATGACAAAATTTGAATTATTTTTCGATTGAATTGTCGCTAACCGGATACCTACGAAATTAAACTGCCGAATTTAATTGGACAGTGGTCATTATCGCTTGTAAAATTAAATCCGATTTGTATATCGAAATCATTTTTGTGTCGTTGCATTATTTATAACGTAATTAAACTGAGGTTGACCGTTACACAAAATATGCTCTTTTATTAAACATGTAACAATTACGGAAAATCTGTTATGAAATTAAACGGAATTTTAGGAAATCACCAAACAATATTGTGAGCTAGTAGAATCGGAATATGTAACTTTTATTTAAAAAATTGGTAAATTTCCTTTACCCTTCCCTCGCTATGATTTTTTTTCCATTTTTTTAGGAATCGTGAAGTGTGATCCAAGTTAGTCAGTACATAGTCACAGTATACAGGGTTACTCACGCAACCCGTTCATTAAAAGTTTTTGATGATGCCATTTAGATAAAAATTTCAAATTTTGGGATTAGGGTAAGGTCAAGGGGTACTTCTTTTTTGAAATATTTTCAACTTCCTGTCATTTCCGGTTTGACCTAAAGTTGGTATCAACTTGCTTATTTTAAATGGAACACCCTGTATTTTATGATATTTTTGGATTCTACGGAGAATTTTAATGCTATTTTATGTAGCATGTCATATACCTAGGTTCAAGCCTTCTTAAGATATTTGACCTTGAACCGAAAATGAGCCTTCGGGGTACCAAATTTTAAAATCTCATATTTTTGTAAGTTTTGAAGATATAATCTTCATATTTTGCAGACGATCGGTAAATAATCTTAGGTTTCTATTTTTTTATTGAATTTGTCTATTTTTATACAGGGTGTCCTAAATTCAGCGGCAAACATTCACATTTTCAAAGCCGCTAAAGTCCGTGTTTTTAAATCGGACACCCTATAACTTTATGCACTATCAAATGTAGAATTTCATTTTCTATCGAACTGTATTAAGGTTCCCTATACCTATTCGTAACCATTTTTGAAATAATTGGGTTTTATAAAAATATCGTATGTATTTGCTTAAATGTTTACATGTTCCAATGGTGAGCCATGGAAAAACAATTGAGATCCAATATCCAATATGACAGATGATTAGTATGCGTTATTTATCGAAAGCTGTCAGTGATAAACTAAATCTTCTAAATCGAAATGTAAACCAGTGACAAATGCTGAGGATAACGTAATAAACACATTAGCTTATTTCCACGCAAACCCGCAAAGTTCAATACCGTCTGCAGAAAACGTTTTGGGAATGTCTTCTTCATCTGTCCAAAGAATCTTCAGCGAACATCATATGCACCCTTATTCCTTCCAAAACGTGCAAACCTTGAGACCTGGTGACGTCCGACGAGTAGAATTTTGCGAATTCATGTTTTTGAAAATTCAAGAGGACCCTCAATTCCTTTCAAAAATATTTTGGAACGATGAAGCGAAATTTTCTAGAGAAGGAATAACAAATAGAAGAAACGAACATTTCTGAGCAGCAGAAAATCCGCACGCTTTACGAGAAACGCGTTCTCAAGAGAGGTTTAGCTTCAATGTTTTCGGTATAGTATTAAATGCTCAGGTACGGTACTGTATTTATGAAGACAATTTAAACAGTGATAAGTATTTGGAAATTCTACGAGGGACGGTTTCTGAATTTATAGAAGAAATTCCTATTGGTGAGCTGCAAAATTATTGGTATCAATTAGATGGGGCACCAGCACATAATTCCGCTACAGTTTATCTCCAATTATCTCGAATTTTTGAAGATCGCTGGATTGGTCTCAATGGCCCTTGGAGATGGCCCCCGCGATCGCCTGATTTACCACCCCTAGACTTTCATTTATGGGGATTTATCAGAGGTAAAGTCTATGCTTCCCCAGTAAATAACCAACAAGATTTACTGGACAGGATACGAACAGCTTTTGCCGAATTAGAAAACGGACAAATGCAACGGGCCACAGCAACTGTACAAAGAAGAATTGAAATGTGTCTTCAAATGAACGGACAGCATATAGAACATTTTTTATAATTCAATTTTATTATTTTATTTATTTATTGTTGATTGTTAGATTGCTATAATTTTTAAGTTCACTAAAACAAGTTTAGAACAGTCTCGAACTTAGTAGATATGGTTAAAAATAATGTAAACACTTTATTACATTTTTTATAACTTTAACTTTTCCGAAACAAAAAAATTTCGTTTCAATCCTCTTCAATTTTCTCTTGTTCATTGGCGATAAATGAGGATGTTTTTCATTAAAAACATGGCACGTTCTCTCAATATTTTGTAACATTCTCCGCGAATATAAAATAAATTGAGAATATCAGCTTTTGAGTGTTATTTTATTTTAATTTAAAAGTTTCAAATCAGCTGTCATGTTGAATAGAAAAGCACAATAATTGTTTTTCCATGGCTTACTACGGGAAGGTGTAAGCATTTAGCAAATACATACGATATTTTTATAAAACCCAATTATTTCGAAAATAGTTACGAATAGGTATAGGGAACCTTAATACAGTTCGATAGAAAATGAAATTCTACATTTGATAGTGCACAAAGTTATAGGGTGTCCCATTTAAAAAACGGAATTTAGCGGCTTTGAAAATGTGAATGTTTGCCGCTAAATTTAGGACACCCTGTATAAAAATAGACAAATTCAATAAAAGAAATAGAAACCTAAGATTATTTACCGATCGTCTGCAAAATATGAAGATTATATCTTCAAAACTTATAAAAATATGAGATTTTAAAATTTGGTACCCCGAAGGCTCATTTTTGGTTCAAGGTCAAGTATCTTAGGAACGCTTGAACCTAGGTATAGGTTTAAAAATAGCATTAAAATTCCCCGTAGAATCCAAAAATATCATAAAATACAGGGTGTTCCACTTAAAATAAGCAAGTTGATACCAACTTCCGGTTAAACTGGAAGTGACAGGAAGTTGAAAATATTTTAAAAAAGAAGTACCCCTTGACCTTACCTTAATCCTAAAATTTGAAGTTTTTATCTAAATGGCATCATCAAAAACTTTTAATGAACGGGTTGCGTGAATAACCCTGTATATGTGATACTTATACTGTCTTTTCAAATATTTTTATTGGACGCCATTTTGTTCCATCATATTGGATTCCTACCAATATTTTGCCAGTTTCTTTCTGCCTATACCACACTTGACTTTTGAGCATAATTTAAAATACTTTCAATTAGTAGGTTTAACATTGACACATACCGCTAATTTTTTTTACGTCATCTTGAATTCGTACCAGTTTATTCCATCTTCACATTTAAGTTTTCTTCAAAATTCAATGTCAATCGAACAACATTTTTTAAAAATTTTATTTTGTCGCCATTTTGTTTCGCCATCTTAAATTCATATCACAAATTTACCAGTATATCTCTATATCACGCTTAATTCTGACACAAAAATTGAAATTAACTTAATAAGTAGTATTTTCAGGCTGATATTTTAAGTACTTTATTACGCGCTATTTTGTTTTACTATATTGAATTCATATCAAAATGTTACCAGTTCATTCCTATGTAGCACTTTATTTTCGTACAAAATTTTATGTAAAGTGGATAATTAGTTTTTTTAGTGATAATTTTTTTAACATTCTTCCGTCATATTGGATTTTTATCAAAATATTACCAGATCATCATTTGTTTCGTAATCTTGAATTAGTAACACAGTTTTACTAGTTGATCTTTATACCACAATAAGTTATGACACACACTTTGAAATCAATCCATTAAGTAGTTTTTCAGGCTCAATCATCTTGGATTCGTATAAAAATTTTGATGCTTGTGTAAAATTTGGAGACAAATTGGATAAGTAGTTTTTTAATAACGTTTTTTTTAACATTTCACTAGTCCGCCATTTTGTTTCGCCTTATTGGATTTTTACCGAAATATTACCAGAGCATCCCCATATGACCATACATTTTTTAAGGGGAGTATTTAAGCTATGCCAAAGTTTACTGAATATAATATAAGTTCCCGCACTTCGGCGAAAATTCCGATCTATCTATACCATTCCCCTCGCCGCAGCTGGTTCTCGACAGTCCACCGTTTTCAGTTGTGCGAGGCGCTGGTGTGTACACAGTGGATTTTGTTTACGATTAATATATTGTCGGTTGTTTGTACGTGGTAGACCAATAAAATGCCCGTCGAATATTGGTTCTGTGGATAGTTGTTTTTCAAAACGTGAAGGTGGATTATCGTTTTTTCGCTGTCCAAAGGATGAACCAAGGTAGGCAATTTTGGAATATAAAATTATAACATTATAATTTTTGTGCAATTTTAAAAATATTAAAAAATATTTGAATATCCTTTGTATAGTACAAATTTTTTTGGTATTTAAATTGAAATATAATATCTCTGCAGATGTCAAGCTTGGAAGTTGCATTTAGGGTTTACTGGGGACCATAAATATGCAGACATTAATTCTGAGTTGTCCTATCAAAAAAATTAGGATTTGCAGCCGTTATTTTACGGACTAAAGCTTTGTCACCTTTAAAGCAACGCCTCCAGTACAATGCGATTTCCACATTATATCTATCTAAAAAGTAGCTAAAGTTTGGGGGGTAATATCTCCAGTGTGTCTGATTTTTCCGAAAAAAATCCGAAAAACTAGTTTCTAAGGAATTTGTTTCATAAATAGTGTATGAGCGCTACTGGTTTTAAAAATCCGAGCCGAAGACGAGGATTTTTACTTCCTTCGTAAAAGGGAAGTATTGTATTAGTAGATATTTACGTTTCAGGGGGTCTCTAGATACCGACAAACATATTTACTCACTTCGTACTTATCCCATTGACTTCCGATTTTGGTCAAAAATTAATGGTCATTACGCGATAATCCTGGTAACATTTTGGCGAAAATCCAAAATGGCTGTAAAAACGGCGGCCTAGTAAATTGTTAAAAAATATTACTAAAAAACTACACCTCAAACTTTGCACAAAGTGTTACGTAGTAATCGACGGTAGAAATTTTGGTACGAATCAGATGGCGTAACAAAATGGCGACCTAATAAAATATTTAAGTAAGAATTGATTTTGGTTTA
>JAUTXW010004951.1:0-92280 GCA_030620095.1 Kuschelorhynchus macadamiae
TTTTATAACCTGCTTCCAGTTAACATCAGGCTTCTGGCACCTAAGCAGCTGAAACTTAGGTTAAAAGCTGTATTCCTGGGTCGTGCCTTTTTTTCGTTAGAAGAAATAGCTGAAGGTTTACCTAACTCTTTAGAGAACTCTTCCTGAATGACCATAGATTTTCATTATCCTGTAAAATTTGTGTTGTTTGTCATTTACTTAGTTGGTATTTATTCTATATATTTATTGTAATTTTGTATATTTATTTAGAATTTAGTTAGTGTTTATATTCGTTTAAATTAAGCATAGTTTTGTCTTTTTATATGTATTGTAATTATTTTATATTGATTTAAATTTAATTATTATCATTTTGTAAAATTGTATTTCTAAATTTATTAATTTTAATTCTCCTTATGACGTGTGAAAAGTGTAATAGCTGTCTTCATTAATAAATTAATTCTATTCTATTCTATTCTATTCTAATTGGCAAATATATGCTGTAGATGCCTTATAATAAATAAATAAATAAAAATAAATAATTAAAACTCACCATCTTTGAAGAAAGTTATCCCGGGATGGACTTTCGGTACTGTTCTCTGCTGCAGATGAATGAGTTGCCTAATAAATTTCTTCTGTCTCTGAAGCACACTGGTAGCTTGAGTGTAAATTATTTTTGGATTGAGCTCGCAATGCATCAAGGTTGCAGCTTCGTATTCCTTGATGTAACCTTGGTACACCGACGGGCTTAGTTTAATGTGGTCAGAGAAGCCTTGGCGTTTGAAATAGCCTAAAAATTATTGGAATGTACTATTAATAGAAAAAAACTATTGTCGAAAGTTTCCGAAATTTAACAACTGTTCTGAGTTTTCATCAAGTCCTTAGTGGAACACCTGCCTTGATTTTGTGGAAACCAGAAGATAGTCCAATTACAGCAGGGTAAAACCTTGGGAAAATTAAGAAGCAGACCATTCTTTTAAACTGTAGCTTTCCGATACCTCATTTGAGCTAGCCGAAATTTACACTGATAAACACTCTGCAAGTGCAAAAACAATTATATAAATCTGTTTTCTGGTCAGGCTTAAGTCTTTAGGAAAATGTAATGTCATAAAAAATATAAGACATTTCTCAAAAAGGTCACTTAAAATCCAAAAAATGAAATAACTAAAGTCAATAAAATGATCATTTTATTGACTTTAGTTATTTCAAGTCAATTTTCCAGTTATTTTTAAGTCTGACAGTTCTGGGACTAAGCTGGATTCAGAATGATGGCTACAGTCGAATGCGGTCTTATCGTGCGGGTCCAAAGGTCACCAACATTATGAATCAAATCAGAAAACACAGTGAATACCAAAATGTTGTGTGATTCTTTTACCGAGCTATTAAATCTAGATGGGCCATTTACAAATATACAGGGAGAAAGAAAATAGTTGTTTTTTATTATATTAGGCAATATTATTAAGATAGCCACTTAATATTATTTTATATGATAAATGCCGAGGGACTAAATAAGAAAATTCGCTAAATATATATTTGGTCAAAACTTGTTGGTTGGCAAAACCAAAAATACACAAAATGGCAAGCGCCTTAATAAAGTCGGAAGGTGGTTCGAATCAGTGGAACAATCAGGATATGTTCTGTTTATACAGCCACTTAATGAAAGTGAGATTTTTTTATCGATTACCAAAAATTATGAGCCCCGCTTGACCTAAAAATCTAACCACTTATACAGTGTCATTTGTTTAAATACGGGCCACCCCTGTGCAAAGAAAACTTGTTTTTTTTTTGTATTGCGATAACAAAAAAATTTTATTTTGCAAAAATATTATACACTTTTGTTAAAAACACAAGATAATTAGTTATTACTTCCCTCGTGAGATTTTTTTAGATCTTTACGCGAAAAATACAGGCTATATACATATATATATATATATATATATATATATATATATATATATATATATATATAGCTAGCCTGTATTTATCGTTAGCCCCGAGTTTCTGTTAAAGCGATTTTACCGATTTTTATATATCAAATTTTGTCTTATAATTAATAAAAAAATTTATTTACTTTAAACACGCTGTAAAATTGGAACAAGTATTCTATAATTATTTATTTATTGCCTACAAAATTACAAATGTACTAAAAAAGTAAGCAAAAAAAGGGTGTCAAATCTAATACAAAAATTTTTCAAAATTAAAAAAAAAAAAGTTAAAATTCACTGGCTAATATCCAGGAGCCAGTCGCAAAAGCTCTGAGAATCGGTATAAGGAATGTACAGAAATGTGTACAGGGTGTCCGGATTTGGTTGCAAAAGCAGTGTATCTCGCTTATTTTTAAAGATAGAACCTTGCGGTTTTCACGAACCTGAGCTAATTTTTTGTGAAAGTCATGAAGCCGTAAACAAAATTTTCATAGCCTTCTTCGTTTATAAGATACAGGGCGAAATAGAAAATTTTGCATTTTGGGACCCCGCTCGTATCTCGGTTATCCTTTAACTTAATGCAAAGGGAAAAATTGCTGCTTATGCAGTTTTTTACGCTAGATCCAGTGGTGTAGTCATATTTTTCATTTGAGTTGTTATTTTTTAGATATGACCCAAAGTTGTCTTTTTTTAAATGGGACACCCTGTATATTTGCCCAGAAATTGATTTGTCCTTTTAAAAGCTTCTCAAAAATATATAATAGTATGGGTCTATTTTAATAAATAACAACAAAAATCCTAATTTTTATAATTATCATCCCAAATTTTGCAGTAGGCCATGCAAAACAATGCTGCCTTATATTTAAAGTCGTTAACAATATCTACATCCTAACAATAAATCAAAATAAATATGTAATTAAATCTATTTATCAAAATATGTATTGATAATTTCGCACCAAAAAAGTACCACCTACCTAGATTTATGTAACACAAGAACAAAACAGTAATAAATTATTATGTAACAAGCCTTTCAGCAAAAATCAACTGTCGTATAAGAACTACAGTAACCAAGGAAATCAAAAGAACTGTTCAAACTGATTGTCATTTTGTTCTATGCATGCTTCGCACAATTTTCGTATTCGTTTTAGGGAATTAAGCAAAATAACGGGATAATTTTGTAAATAGCGAAAATTTTCTCTTATTGCATTTCCTAAATCTTGGACATTATCATAGTGGTCTTTGTAAATTCTATTTTCCAGATATCCCCATAGAAAGAAATCTAAAATCGACAAATTTGGGGACCTAGGGGGCCATCTTATAGGTCCATTTGATCCGATCCACTGATTGGTAAAATTATTGTCCAGAAATAATCTCGTCATTCCAGAATTGTGTGCAGGAGCACCGTCCTGTTGAAAATAAATTTCGTTAATTTGCACTAGAGGAACATCGTCAGGTAATTCAGGTATAGCTGCCTCTAAAATTTCTATATATAGCGATTGGCTGTTAGATTTCCCTCAAATATATAAAATTTTATATGTGTTCCTAATATGAAGCAGGACACATTTAGACCAAACCTGCCCTGCTGTCTTCTGGGAAATATTTGGTGTTGATTTTCCTGGGACCAGAATCTACTATTGTGCCTATTGAGTATACCAGAATTACTGAAATGCGCTTCGTCTGACCATATAACCTTCCTTTAAAATCTCTAACCACATCGCATCTTTCTCGAAACCAATTGCAGAAGAGTACCCGAGGCTCTGCATCCCCTGGCTGTAAGTGCTGCACGAGCCTAAATTTGTATGGGTGGCATTTGTGCTTTTTTAGAACTTCTTGAACTCTAGTTTTTGGAATCCCTATGCTCTTTTCACTGGCCCTACAAGAGTTTGTAGGGTAAGCTTCTGCATTAGCCAAAACCGTAATTTCCTCAGCCTCCCGATTTTCTTTATTATATGTTTTCGTACGAGGTTTGATAAATGATCCGTGATTAAGTAAATTCTTTTTTATCCGATAAAAAGTGGATATATAAGGTTGCCTCCTTTCTGGATATCTAAATAAAAATTAAGCAATAGTATTTCAACATACCTAAAACTTAACTATTTAGATGTTAAAATACATCTCAGAAGCCGCTTCAACATTTTCATTACTTAATATAAAACAAGCTAACATATCGTACTTTTCATAATGTTCGAAAGTTTGGTTTTCTTCCATAATAATACAAATATATTTTTACACAAGAAATAAATACAAAAAACTAGCGCTATATTTTATATACGCGTACAAAATTGAACAAACAAAAGAAAACAAAAGAAAACGGCGTCGTTTTGCATGGCCTACTGCAAAATTTGGGACGATAATTATAAAAATTAGGATTTTTGTTGTTGTTTATTTAAATAGACCCACACTATTATATATTTTTGAAAAGCTTTTAAAAGGACAAATCAATTTCTGGACAAATATACAGGGTGTGCCATTTAAAAAAACCCACCTTTGGGTAATATCTAAAAAATAACAACTCAAATGAAAAATATGACTACGCCACGTTAAGTTAAAGGATAACCGAGATACGAGGGGGGTCCCAAAATGCAAAATTTTTGTATTTCGCCCTGTATCTCATAAACGATGAAGGCTATGAAAATTTTGTTTAGAGCTTCATGAGTTTCACAAAAAATTAGCTCAGGTTCGTGAAAACCGCAAGGTTCTATCTTTAGAAATAAGCGAGATACCCTGCTTTTGCAACCAAATCTGTTCCAATGCAAAAATGGATATTCATAAAGCAATTTATGATTTATACACGTCAAAGACTGATATAATCCTTCAGAAACTTTTTAATATTATCCACTAAAAAATATCATCATCACTTAAAAAGTCCTTAACTTCTGAGTCGTCCTCAAATGGCGCAATGATCATTGGTGCTATTTCGACATCTAGAACTCGTTCTCGATTCCACCAATCCCATATTAATTTGTTCCACAGATTTCTTCCAGTACTCTGGCGTAATATAATTTAATGAATCTTGCCAAACAATTTGCACTTCATCTGATGTAAGACCATCGTTCACGTGTTTTTCGTAATATGATTTTGCTCCAGCCCATATTAATTCTATTGCGTTAAACTGGCAATGGTATGGCGGCATTCATAAAACTTCATGTCCATTTAAAAGAAGTTCTAGTTTCAGCATATTAGGTAAAGGATTTTGTTTTTATTTTATTAGTCATAAATATCACTTTTCTTCCAGGATGAAGTAGGTTGTTTAAGATTCTTGAATGATAAGATGTATTTTCCAGAATGATTAAAGATGGAGCATCTAAATTTGGAATCAGTTGATCTTTTAACCACTTTTTAAACAGTTCACAGTTCATATTATCATGGTAGTCCAGACTTTTGGATGTTGAAGAAAACAATAAACTTGCACCTGGGAGAAATCCTGTTGAAGACCCTGCATGCAAAATGATGAACCGTTTTCCCGTCCCACATCACTTTTTTCTCTTGACACTTTTTACAGACTCGTCCTGCCAAGATTTTGAACCACTTCCATCAGAAAATATCCAAGTCTCGTCTAAAAATACCACTTTTCTAAATTTTGAATTATCATTTTCCCTGTATTTGTTTAACAACTGGATACGCTGACTTGCTATATGTGGCAACTCGCATAAAAATCTTCGATTACAGTCCTTTTTATATCCAAAACCCAACATTTTTATTAATTTTGACAATGATTTTAGTCCAATTTCCAATATGCCTCGATTTTTTAAAGCTTCTTTTAAAACTTGAAGGGTTATATTAGTTTTTGATGTGTATAAATCGTAAATTGCATTACGAACATCCATTTTTACATTGTCACTTAAGTCTTCTGTCTTTGGCTTTTTTCGTGTATATTTCTTAATCTTCTTCGGTATAATATAATTCGGAGTAAATTATGCTTTTTTCATGCACAATTTTCTGCAAAATCCTTATATCGATTCCCAGAGCTTTTGCTACTGTCTCCTGGATATTGGCCGGTGAATTTTCATTTTCGTAATATTTTATTAGATTTAATACCATTTTTTCGCTTGCGGATGCAAAAAACCCGAAAATTGTCTTCTATTACTCATTTTGTCACTGACTTGTCAATCTGTCTTTGAAGTGACATGGCTCAAAGATTTTTGCAACTGCTGGTATTTATATGTTTATCCTCTTTTTTCATATGAAAATATCATAGGTCTATCTAATTCATCTTCCGGATTTTATGAGGAGGATATGATTACACGTAATAAAAGAAAAACAAACTTAAAAATCATATGACCCGCACGATAACACTGCTTTTGACTATTACACTAAAAACTAGTTACTTACCAATAGCTTCTTTGTCCGCATAAGTGAGACAATGGTAAATACCCTTTGATATAAGATAGTCCTTGAGATGATTCATCATGTGGGTACCATAACCTTTGATTTGTTCTCGGAAAATTAAAGCGCAGAACACGATCTCGGTGAATCCCTGGGTGAAAAATGGCCGGAAGCAAATCCCTCCTATGGGTTGGTTGTTCTTGACTAGAGCAATGGTTCGATGTTTGCTATAATCAATTCAAAATCGCTTGTATAAACAAAAATGAATGAACGACCAAGCAAAGTCAATGTTTTATTATACCTTTGGTAATAATAAATATAATATAAAAAAAAAATTATTTAATCTCCTTTTATCTCAAAGTGGACCCCTGTTTTTTATTTTTAAGAGATAAATATTTTCCAGAATTTTGCACATGATTTAGTTTACATCCTGAATACGTTTTTGAGGGTTGTCTTTTGTCTACTTTTCATAAAAGGGTTTGGATTATAAAAATTGTTTGTCTAATATATCAGTAATAAACCACTTACGGATCAAACAATAAGAGAGTAATATACTCAGCTGGCATCCTGGGTAACTGATGAGAGAACACGTTTTTCAGTCCGATTAACCACAGCATTACCTGTTTGGTTACGGGTTGGGTCAGGCTATTTCCGATTAGATGCAGCTGGATAATGCCATTCTTTTCTTCTGATTTGGGAGTTTCATCAGTGGCTGTGGAACTTTCAGAAAACACAAGCTAAAATTTTGGATAAATACTGATTTATTTTCCAACAAAGTAATAAAGAATTACGTTTTTTTAACCAACTTAATGTTTTCGACTTGTATGTGGTATACATTTATAAAATGTTAATTTGTATTTATGTATGTAGGAAGAATCCAGCACTCTTCTGACAAGCAACTTCTGTAGCTTAAGAAGAGAGCAACCTGTTAATTGTTTTTGTAATGTTTTTAATGAATAAAAAATATTTGAATTTGAATACAGGGTGTTAAAAATTGAATGGGGTAGCATTGGCATATCAAAAACCTTAAGAGATTCGAAGTTGATTAAATTAGAACAAAGTTGTGCAATTTAATTTCGAATAAGATGTCGCTGACAAAGTTAGAAATCTTCCACTACTTCCGATGATATCCATAAAAAACCGAAAATCGTCTTTTTCCTTTTCATATTTTTCAAGCTACATTTCAAGAGATATTACAATATAAATTTCGCATCTTTATAGCAATTTTTTCTCCGCTACGAGATGGTTCTCTTAAATCTAAAATCCGACGTTTCGTCTTCGAGGTCTCATCATCGGTATAATATTTTAAATACGGAACAAAATTTTTTTATTGTTTTTTGCAAGTTCTTGAGCTCTCAAAACTAATGATGTAATGCACACATACATTTAAAATACACCTTTGTCCCCCTGGTTTTCGGTCTCTCTCTAACACACTGTCTCTTAATCTTAAATCTGCTATTCACACATTAAGTGTGATACATCGTTAGAAGGAAATCGAGGTCCATATCTAAAAAAAATGAAGCTGTTGATGAAACCTCCAAGACGAAACGTCGGACATTAAATTTGAGATTACCACCTTGAGTGGCTATAAATATGTAAATTTTATTTTGTATCTCTTATGGTCTGTGAAACACTAACGTAATACCATCGAATTTGTAGTGTACCAGTGTATATCAGCAATTTTCTTTGCCACTACTAAACGGATTTGACTGTGGTTTTTCCCATTTTGTACAGTAACATTCCAAGTTGGCCTTAGTATAAAAAAAACAACTCACTAACGTATAAGATTGTATAGTAATAAAAAATATGTGGAAAAATTAAAATACTTTTTGGCAGCAGGATCTTTACCCATGCGTTACCAGTCAATAAAAATATCAGACTTCGTATCCCATAAATCAATGATAAAAGAAAAGGATGAAACATGAACAATAAGAATAAATTCAATAGATGTATTAAAAGATTAAATTACTAAAACGAACCTGGCAGAGCCTATATTTTTTGGCTTAATTTAATTTTAATAATTTTAACTATGTTTTGGTCTTTTTATGTATTATCTGACTTTCGACATGCTTTAACTGTATTCCTTCTACGTACCACATATAATCAAATACCCTCTATTTTTTTACGTTTTTTAGCCCTCAAGGAGCCTAAAATTTTATACTATTTTCTGTCTTAATTGAATTTTAAATATGTTTTGGATCCCTTCATGCATTTGCTGATCTTTCGGTATGTTTTAATTGTATTTCCCTTTGCTTTTTTTTATAATATATATGTGTATTTTGTGTACTCACATTTATTTATATATATATTTTTATTAGTTTTTTACTTTTAGTCTTGTCAAGTATGTAAAATATAACTAGACAACTTATGTTATTCTTTGTTAAGTAGTAGCCACACTATTTTTCACTTATAAACATCTTTTCCTTAGGTTGTTTTAGGAAAATACCTTCGTTATATTTTTTGTTACTGGTTGATTCATTTTAATATGAATGATGATGCATAGGTAAACATCCAACGGATCAACCTCGGGATCAATGTAGCAATGATAATCTTGTCTATGACTTCTGCTGACTTAAGAGAGCCAGGAATGGCACTAGCACTAGGTGTTTTGCTATTAAGTTGTTTAACTCTCTACCAGGAAATATTAGAAATTTAGATTTTTGCCAGTTCAGAGACAATTAAAAAGTTTTTATTTTGAGTGTTTTTTTTAGTTTGATGAGTATTTCATGTCAAATTCAAATATTGTTTTAAATGTTTGTGTAATTTTAATCTAGTACTGTTCAGATCAAATTTATTCATGATTAATTATCAATTTTAATAGTTGTTTGACATGTAAAAATACAAATATTTGTATAGATTCACCTATAAAAACTATGACTATGACTATCAGACAAATTTATTTAATTACTTTTATGTATGATAACACAGGCCAACACACATTTTGGTGCCTGCGATTTTTTAACTGTTCCTGGGTAATTTTCGGATGCAGAATGTAAAAAAGTTCTCAGATTTTGTCTATCAGATCTAGTTTAAAAAAAAAAAATTGTGTATATATTTTACGTTATAACTGTTATAATATATAATATTACTATTGCCAGTTAAAAAAAAAAGACACATGGATTTAAGTATTTATTGCAAAAACTTAATTTAAATAATTACATTAGTCTTTACATTACACTAATCACATAAAAATTTTCTTTTATATGACTTTCTAGAATGGAGTTTACTAGGGCAGTCTCGCTGAAGGCGCCAGCAGTAGTCCGCCATCATGTGGCTATCCCATCGTCCTTGATAACGATCTTCCATAGTTTGAATATCCTGATGGAATCTTTCCTCCTGTTCTTCACTACAATCACCTAAGTTTTCTGGAAAACGATCTAGGTGGCTGTGGAGGTAGTGAACGCATGTTACAGCCGAGAATATTAAAATTTGAAAGCATAGTTTCCACTAATTCTACGTAATTCTCTGCTTTATGATTGCCAAGAAAATTTTGTACTACTTGAACAAACGAACACCAAGCGTTAGATTCAGTCTCTTTCATTGATGTGGTGAATTGTGGATCTTTACCAAGTTGCCTTATTTCAGGACTATCAAATATACCAGCTTTTAGTTTTTCCGTGCTAATGCCAGGAAATTTAAGTGACAAATACCCAAAACAACTTCCATCTCGATTTAAAGCCTTCACAAATTGCTTCATTAGGTCCTAGCTTGATATGCAAGGGCGGAAGTAAGATTTTTTTCTCTTGAAACCAAAGGTTCGTTGATCACGTTTTGTTTTCCTTGAATCATGATATCTCTTGAAGGCCAATTTTGGTTAACCCAGTGCTTATTTTTAGCTCTGCTGTCCCAAAGGCACAAAAAACAAGGATATTTTGTATAACCACTCTGCTGTCCAAGGAGGAAGTTAACCATTTTTAAATCAACACAAATTGCCCACTGATGTTCTTCGTATTTAATTTTTCTCAAAACGAATGCAATTGTTTCATACTCTTCCTTCATGGTAGTAGAATGACCAATAGGAATTGAGCCATATTTGTTACCGTTATGGAAAAGAACACATTTTAAACTATGTTTTGAACTGTCAATAAAAAGGCGCCAATCATCTGCAGTGTATTCAGGCAAACCCATTTTTTCTAAGAGCCCTTTTATATTGTTACAGAATACCAAGTCATTTTCCTGAGCGAAAAAAGGCAGCTGATCCTTATCTCTTTTACAATAAAATGTAATATTAGTACCTGGACAAAGTAGATTTTTTTCTTTTAATCTGGATGCAAGTAATTCAGCAGATTCCTTTGAGAGATTCAGGTCTCTTATAATATCGTTTAGTTCTTCTTGATTGAAACACTGCGGAGTTGCTAAATCTGCTTCAAATTCGCTGTCGTTTTCTGATCGAATTCTTTGAACTTCGTCAGACGTTGATGTTTCTGTATCATCTTCTGTCAGTTCGGGTAGACTGCTGAATGATGGAAAGGGTATTTCTTCCGAATGCGCTACATGCCATCTTGCAGAATCTAGATCAGGATATCATTTGAGTCTATTGTTTCTATTTAGTCTGCTGTTTGATGTCCACGTGAACTATGTCGCCGGGAAGGTGTCACGCTATATTTTTCTTCTAAAACAACTTAAAAACACCGTAGAGAAATCTGTTATTCTAATGGTATATCACTCTTTCATACAGTCTGCATGTAGCTATGCGCTCATGATTTGGGGTCATTCACCACAGTCAGCAAGAGTTTTTAAACTTCAAACAAAGGCTATAAGAGTTGTCGAAGGCCTTGGTTTCAGAGCTGACGTAAGAGAAGCTTTTAAAAAATTAAAGATTTTATCTCTTCCAAGTAGGTATATATTTGAATGTCTTATTTACGTTAAAAGAAATATGACAAAATTTAATATTTGTAAAGAACATCATGATTATAACACTCGACAAAAAAATGATTTAAATATAAAATTTCATAGACTAAAAAGAACCTGTATTGGGTCACAATATTACGGACCATTGTTCTATAATAAATTACCTGAAGGAATCAGGAATCTTGAAGAGAAACAATATGTAATAAATGTAAAAAGGATTTTATTGAAAAATGCATTCTATAGTATAGACGGATTTTTGAATGCCAATTTGTACACAGGATAGATTGTTTTGTTCAGTTCTGCTGCCAAGTATCGTGGAGGTTAGGATTTTTGTAAACATAGAAATTAAGATGTTTTGACTACATTTTTATCACTATTTTTAAGCTAGTGTGACTTGTGTAAAAATATTATATATTTATTGGCACTAATAAATTTACTTTACTTTACTTTACTTTATTTATGCCTTTAATATTAACGAGACAAAAATAGCAGTCGTCATAATGGTTTCGCGGTTCTCTCCAAACCATTGGTACACCAAACTTTAGGCACTTCCTCTGGTTGTCCACTGTCGCAAATGTTCAACACATGTTTTACATATGAAATGTGGGGCCCAAGATTTATCTTGATCTCCTAAATGAACGCCAAAATAGGCAAAATAAGCTCTTTTCACAAAGTCAGAAATCGTTTTTCTGCTCTCTTTCAAAGTGTATTCACCACACACATAACAAAAAACATCGGGATGATTTACACAGGTACGTCTGCTTGTGGATTCCATTGTTTCATTTTAGTGTCTTGATACTACAAAACGACCAAAATTTACACAAAATGATAGCACATCTTTACTTGGGAAAACTCAGTAATATACTAAATCGAGTACAGCCAAGCAAGTATAGAAGGATCGGGTCATAGGCAATTACAGGTATAAAAGTAATTAAGAGCAGTGTATTGAGTAGTTCCTACAATAGGAAGATTGGGTCAGGGGCAATTCCAGGTATCCATTTGGTTAATTAGATTCTGGGAAATTTCTATTTTGACGATTAAGTACATATTTATCTCTTTATTTGTTGTCCTTTATCAGAAAAAAATATCAATTAACCTGTAACCTGTATCTCAAAAACTAGAGCTGATAGAAAAAATCTAATGTCAGATCAGATGTTAGATTTCCGGCACCAAATTTTTGTTTTCATTTTGTTACCCTGTGTAATAAATAAAGAAACTGTGTTGCTAAACAAGTAATATAATAAAAAGCAATATCTATATAATTACCAAAAATGAAAAAGTAAAAATAAAAAGTAAAGATATTTTTATTGATCTTCAAAAATTTATTTACTGAAGTCATTGTCAATCTAAAGAACAGTAATAAGTAGACGTTAAATGAAGTATTAGACCATATCATATGCCTTAAAAAAAAATTAATTCTAAAGGAAATCCACTAACATCAAATACATAGTTTTACCTTGGTACCTTAGTAATTAGATAGTTCCTTGATGCCAACTTCAATATGTCAATTGTTTAAAATGATATATTTTTTTTACTACTAGGTGTTTTCCTGAAATAAGTGTTTTCTAATTCTATTATTATTAAAAAATCGAAAGTTCCCTTCTTTCATTACATCCACAAGTTCAAAATTTGTAATCCAATAATTTTGACTTACATCAGTTCCACTCTTATAATTAGGGTCATCAATAATATTAACTATTTGATCAACACTCTCCTGAGGAAGATCTTCAAACGGTTCTTCCTGTACGACTTTTCTTCTTTTGTTTTCCCTAGGCGTTGCATCTGTTGATCTTATAGCTTTACCTGAAAAAATACATATGAAATAATGAAAACCTTGGTTTTTAACTTGGTCAAACTGAAATTTATTTCCAACGTTTTGTCAGAAGAATAAGACTTCTTCAGGGACCTGTCGTCAGTGCAGTTTAGGAAGGTACTTGTATCTGGCATATGCTGACTGAAATTTAACACAGTCGAAATTCTAACTGAGTGATATTCAGTCTAACTAGTCATTTTTTATTTATTTAAAGCATGAAATAAAACTCTTTAACATTTTATGCCTTAAGGCCTAAAAGCAATTTTGTGTTCTATTACCTAAAAGTGATTTTATACCCTTATTATATTTTTGAAGATTTAAAATAGTAGTTAGATAACACCACTGTCTTATTGTAAAATCGTAACAACGTAAGTAAAATTCACATAATGGATATATTTTCTCACTTTATTAAGGGAAAGCACATAATTTTCACCAAGGCATGAAAAATGTATATCAAAGTGAGGTATTTTAATACCTGAAGCAACAGTCACAGTAGTAAATCCATCTTTATCCACTGTCCCTCCAGTCAGTCTTTCAAATTCTCCCTTTCTAGATGTAGATGCACCTAAAAAAATAAACTAAAAATTATTATTCACATTCCAAGTAGACTAAGAGGATATGGGAGTAATTCTAAAACGCGTCGATATCTCAAAGTCTTATTACCAGACAGGAATTAATTTTAAGTTTGAAATTGTAATCAATACATCAATAAGTGTCACTTCAAGGGAATTAATATCAACTAGACTACGACATTTTACAATCTATCTTATTATATACAGTATCAAAATGTACTTAGAGGTTCTATCATTAAAGATCATTTAGTTCGGTAAATCATGGTTACTGCCTTTAGAATGGACATATTTCCAAAATGACTTAGAATTATCTGTAATACTTTTTTTGACCTTTCCATATTTTCTAAAGTTTATACATTCTACAACAAAAAGATGCCCATATTGATAATTTTTATTTTGACTTTTGTGGCTGGATAGATTTTTCAATTACTATAAGTAAGACTCCACTGCCACAATCATGTCCACTGGTATGTTACAATCCATAACACCTAAAAATAGAATGGTTACAGAACCCAATTCTCCATCCACAAAACCACCCAGGACCAAGTTTCAGAAAACATAAAGTCCACTAATCACAATGCCTGGTTAAGTACTTAAAACTATAAGTCTTAAAGCCTCTGACATTTTGATAATAACTATTTAAAAGCAACGGTTGTCTTGATATATTGGTCAAAAACTTCTTCTCTGGTATGTTTTATTTCTGTTTTTGTCTATTTGACCCCTGGATGAAATCTTCGTTCAGCTTCACAGCAATTTTGAATGATCTAACAAGCTGTACTTTGAAGTTTTCACAGAAGCGAACTTCTATGGAATTTTCTACAGTCACTTCTTAAGTTATTTGTATGGTAACATTTACAATCTGCAGCAACAGATAAGCCTATGAGGCTTTTATCGATGCCTTTTATTAAATCTGTGTTAGAGGCAATAAGAGGCTTAAAGAAGTGATTGAAAGAGCACAAAGTGTATTAAGCTATGTAGAACTTAACCTACCCTTAAATAAAGTACAGGATAATAAATCCTACAAAAGAAAACCCTCCAATTCTGGTTTCTTTTGAAAATCACGAACAAAAACAGACTTTCCTATCTAAAAGAAAAGAAAAAGGAAAGATTTCAAGTGACAAATGTAAACTTCCGGGATCACAGCCAATCTTTATTAATGAAGATATGGTGAAAGAACAGCGTGAACTCTTTAAAGAAGCTAGAGGCCTTAGGGAAAGGGGATACAAGTTTATATAATAATAATAATAATAAACATCCTTTATTGCCAGCTAAATCACAAAGGACAAGGCAACGTCACACAAGAAAGTATATATGTTGCATAACAACATTAATATATAATACATATTTTAAATAGACATTCAATGATCAAACAAACAGATAATAAAATATGATTTTGACAAAACATTTTAAAATTAAATTAATGAATAAATAAATAACATTTTAAAAATTGAAGGAATAAAAACATTTCGACTTAGCATATTGTATCACAGATCTTCTGAAAATTTTGACACTATTTAAGCTTTTTGTGTTTTGGTAGTGATCGATATGCACTAACGGCCATGTAATATGGGCCATTTCTATAAAATGAGGAGCTATGTGCAGGCACGCTCAGTTCATTGCGTTCTCTAGTTACAATGTCCATGTTGTGGGCATAGAGGTCACGGTTTTGAGTAAAGAGCTCAGGTTGTTTTCTGACAAGCATTACCAAAGATAGATAATACAAGGATGGTACGGTCAAAATGTCTAACTCCTTAAAATGTTCTCTGCAAGATGTTCTCGGTGGTAAACCAAGAATACATCTAATTATTCTTTTTTGAATGATGAAGATTCTATTGGCATGCTTGGAGGAGCCCCAAAAGCAGATTCCATAGGACATAACTGACTGAATATGGGCAAAATAATATTCACGAATAGGCTTAAGAGATATGATGAGTCTTAATCTACGGATCATAGCACATGTACTACTCAATCTTGAGGCCAGAGACTCAATGTGAGCTCCCCAGGCCAAGCACTGATCTAGGTCCACTCCCAAAAACCGCACTGAGTCAGACATTGAGATAGATTTTTGTTTAAGTCTGACAAGTAATGATTCCTGGGTACTCCTCTTGGCAAAAGTCAAGAGACCAGTTTTGTCAGCATTAAGCTTCAAAGAATTTCCCTCGCACCATTCAGCCATGGACTTTGCCACACGTGAACATCCACTCGACAAACCATGCAAACAACTATCAGCCACTAAAACAGATGTATCTTCTGCATATTGGCAAACAATCCCCCCACTAAATCCATCGAATAGGTCATTCACATACAATATAAATAAAAGTGGCCCCAGAATTGAGCCCTGAGGTACACCCATTTTGAGCTTAACAGTATCTGAGTAATAATTTGTTCCATTTTGTGTGATGCACACTGTTTGGGTTCTTTCATCCAAGTATGAGTTTATTAGATTTGCACATGTACCACGAATCCCATAACAATGCAATTTTCTCAATAACTGCTTGTGATCCAGAGTATCAAAGGCTTTAGAGAGGTCAAAATAGATACCTGCTACCCTGTGGTTTTTATCAACATTTTCATAGATGTATATTAAGGCATGAAAAATTGCCAATTCAGTAGACTTTGTTGGTCTAAATCCAAACTGCCTGTCACTTAATATGTGATTTTGTTTACAAAATAATAAAAGTCTGTTGTAAATTGATCTCTCAAAAACCTTTGAAATGGAAGGCAAGAGTGAGATGGGGCGATAGTTTGAACTCCTTTGTTTATCTCCTTTTTTGTGGATAGGTACTAGCTTAGCTTTTTTTAGTGCATTAGGAAACTTACCAGAAACAAAACATTCATTTATTATATGCGCAACTGGGCAAGATATTAAATCTGCTACATGTTTAAGTGTATAAACTGGAATTTCATCCAGACCTGAGGAGTATTTATTTGGAAGATCTATAATGATTCCACGGATTTCCACATGATCCACTGGTCGTAGAAATATTGTCGGATAAAAATTATTTAAATTTGGTTGCATTAAGTTTGAATTTAAAACTGGCAAATTAAACTGAGAAGAAAAGGTATTCGAGATCTGATATGGGTCTTCAATCAGCTCACCATCAATTGTTTTTAATGTAATATTTGAGACACAATTTGTTTTATTTGTTTCGGTATTAAAGATTTTCCACATAGTTTTAGATTTATTTTTAGAATTTAGTATTTTATTGTCATTTAGAGTTTTCTTATAGTCAGAAATGTATTTACGATATTTAGTTCTCTCCGTTTTATAAATTGATAAATGATGTTCACTCCTTGTAATTTGATAAGTAACATAAAGATCCTTAATATAGCTTGAATAGTTCTTTATGTCAGCACTCACCCAGTCTGTTTTATCCCTAAGCCTGCTGGAGCACATAGGAAATGAGATATTAAAATAATAAAATAATATATTGGAAAAGCAGTCGTATTTCTCATCCACACCCTCTTGCTGATAAACATCCTGCCAAGATTCATTATGTAGATATGTTCTAAATCTAGATATATTACCCTCTGTAAAAAACCTTCTTTTTGTATATGATAAGCATTGCGTTTCTCGAATATTGATATTCAGAATTTGACCATTATGATCAGAAATAGGGGTATAACAGGTATCAAAAGAGATGCCATCTATAGGCAAATTGCTAAATATATTGTCAATTTGAGACTCGGTTGTGACTGTTACCCTTGTCATCCCAACTCCATGAGGTTCCAGCCCATAGCTCGCCATTAATTCAACTATTGTTATTGACATAGGATTATGCGTAGAAAAATCAACATTGAAGTCTCCTCCAATTACTAAATAACTATTTGGACTGTACAGTTCCTCTAACAAATCACATAAAATGGAAATAAAAATATCAAAGTCACCTGATGGTGATCTATAAAGACAAATAAATAAATACAACTTATCAAATTTCATTTCAGCTACACAAAATTCACAATGTGTTTGAATTGATTTAGTTATTGTGTTTGTACAGTTTATAATTAAATTATGCTTTGCAAAAATTGCCGTACCTCCTCCTCTAGAGTCTGTTCTGGATGAGTAACTTGCTAGTGTGTAGTTTTCAAAATATACTGATGATATCTGATCCTTTGGCATCCAATGTTCTGACACCATAAACAAATTTGGGCTCTCGACTGATAGCAAAACAGAGACTGATAACATTTTGTTATTCAGGCTTCCTGCATTTTGATGAAGCAATTTTAATGCTTTGGTGTCTATTTGAGAATTTGTTTCAAATTTTCTTATGGCATTAGGTACCACTGCTAAAGCTTCCTTGTTTCTTACTGATGCTGTGCCACTGAATGTTGGTTTTGCCCTAAAAAATTTCGTCCCAGAGAAAAATTGAAACGTTGAAAAGCAACTCCTTTGGGCCAAAAGTTCTCGCCATAGACAATATCCTTCAGGTCTATTGGTAGTCCAACCATAAAACAGTTTTGTGTTGCATTGGCTTTTTTCACCTGGCAGAGCTTAATATCTACATCATCGGACTGGCAATTTGTATTTTTTACAATGTAGGTTCTGATTATTTCAGGTGTAACATGCATGTTTATTTTTGATAAGAATAACCAAAGCTTCTTATTTTCATTGGTAAGTTGGGTAGATATAAATTCACTTTCGTTAGTTTTGGTTCCGATTTTTCTCTCTGTACGGTTTTTCTTTAGATGTTCTTTCCACCTATTATTGCGAATCTCAGTTTGTCTCCCATTTGTGGGGCTTGGAGTTTGATTTTTTTGGATATTTTGAAGATTAGATTTTTGTTTACCATTCCATCCTCGCCTCTTTTGGACTTCAAAATCGTCCGTATTTTTTTCCTCTTCGGTACTTTCGTATTCTCTATTTGGGTTTTCTTGGTGCCCAGGTTCTGTTGGTGAAGTTTCTGGTTCTTTGATGATGATTGTCTGTGATTTGGGGTCCTGATTGTGTTCTTTATGCACGATGGTTTTGTTTACCTTTTGTTTTTGCAGGTTATGGTTATTTAATTTTTCTTTTAAGAGCTGGCAATTTTCTTCTAAAAGCCGATTTTTACTCTCAAGTTCACTGATCAATCGTTTTAAGAAATTATTTTCGGCGGCTAACATTTCCGTGTTTGGAATTGCTTCGCCGACGACAATATCCTCCATTGTTTTGCTTCCCGAGATTGTTTCATCTGGTTTTGTGCTTCTTAAGTCTTGTTTTTCATAGCATTTTTGCACTGATTTCTTCGAACAACTGTTATGGTAGTACTTAGAACAGTTTACGCATTTAACTCTCGCGGAAACCGCCGCACTTTTACAAAATTCGCAGATCGTTTTTAGCGTTTGTTTATCGTTCGCCATCTTGTAAATATGGTTCCGAAGTGGGAATATATATGTAAAAAAAGACGAAAACTGTGAAAAAATTAAAATCACCAGTAGTGAAGACCTTGAAAGACTGAAGAACTAAGAAAAACATTACCATAGTGGGAAGTGGTGAGTTTTAGACAATAATAAAATACATTCAAAAACCCAACTTGTTTTTTACCTGACGAGTGCTGTGATACAGTGGAATGTGATAATATAGGCAATATAACTTTCAATGAAACGGATTTAAAGTTGATACACATTATTATCCGTAGCATAAATAAAAATTTTGATAATTTATTGCCTTATATAGAGTCTTTAAAAGTAAAATTAGATGTAATTATCTTGTCCGAAACCAACAAAATTGACAATTTAGATAGATTTAGAATAAGAAACTATGATATTTTTTATAATGAAAGTTCTATAAATAAGTGTGATGGTACACTTATATATGCTAAAAGTGATCAGGTAAATGACAGCTGTATTGTTAAAATTAGAGAGTCAAAGTCAAGTCTCTCTGTGCAAGTGATTACATAACTGATTTGAATGATCTTTTTTCATCTAACTGCCTAGCATGCAGTGTTGAAATTTTCACAGGGGATACAAACATCAACATTCTGGACAATAATTCACAAATAGTGAATGACTACATAGGAGTGCTTGGGCAGTTTGGGTACGCAAGTACCATTAATAAAGCTACTAGGGTTGAAAGAGGGTCAATGACATGCTTAGACCATTTTTTTATTAAACTAACAAAGAATAATGCTTTAAAAGACAAAAGGAGTTTTTTGATAAGTTGGATCATGATAAACTGAAAAATATCTTAAGTTGTACAGAGTGGCGGGGGGTATATGAGTGCAATGACCCCAACCAAATAGCAGATATTGAGATTGAAAAAATATATAAAACAATGCTCACATAGAATTAGAATAAGCTCAAAAAATCAATGTATTAAACCTTGGATAACCCATGGCATTTTAGTCTCAATAAGACACAGAGATAACTTGAAAAAAATATCAGCTAAAAACCCTGATAACTTAGAAGCACTGAACAATTTTAGAGTTTTTAGAGAGAATACAGAAAAACATTAACTAAACTTATTATTAAAACAAAACAAAATTATTATAAACAAATAATAGATAACATAAAAAATCCACAAACAATGTGGGAAACTATAAAAAATGCCACAGGCGAATCCACCACTAATATTAAAATAGATAAAATAAAGAATAGCCAAGGTGTAACCAGTACAAATGAAATAGATATCGCAAACGAATTTAATAAGTATTTTTGTAATGTAGGCACACAAAAATTGTGAAACCTAGAAGACCAATTAAAGATGAAATATTCTGTGCAGCCGCCATGTCATTCACTCCGATGTCTGAGCAGGAGATTTTAAAAGAGATAAGATCTTTGAAGTCACAAGTAGCGAGTGGAGAGGATGGAATATCAGCGGAGATTGTAAAATCGAATGCATTGTAACTGGTAGCACCTATAGCGCATATGGTAAATAGCATTTTTACTGCTGGAATATTCCCCAGAGCCTTTAAAAACGCAATTGTTAGTCCACTTTACAAATCAGGTGATAAAAACTTAACTGATCTGGCAACTATAGACCAATTACACTTATTAGTACTTTAAGTAAATTAACCGAAAAGTGTATAAAGGCAAGACTGCGGGGATTATTGAACAAATATAAATTGATATCAGAAAATCAACAAGGTTTTAAAAAAGGATGTAGCACGGAAACTGCTATTTCCCAAGTAACAGATTATATCACCAAGAGCATCAATGAAGGTCTTAAACCACTTGCCATTATTCTAGATCTATCCAAGGCTTTTGACACTGTGGAGCACCAAATTCTATTAGAGAAGTTGGAATTATTTGGTATAAGAGATTGATTGATTGATTGATGATTTGTTTAGATCATATTTATCTGCTAGAACGCACAAGGTAAAAATAGGAAACTGCTTAAGTGATCCACTCTCGGTAGAGATTGGTGTTCCACAGGTTACAGTTTTGGGACCGCTTTTATTTTTATTGTACATAAACAGTTTAACTAATATAAGTAGTGATAAAATTCTGTGTTATGCGGACGATACCGTAATTTTGTTGTTTGGAGATGTTAAGAGAAAGGTAGTTCGCATCACACCAGTTTTTAATGGTTATTAAGTTAGAAAATATCATATTATTCAATACGTTTACACCAATGTGGTGCCAAAGTATTGTGGTATCATCAGCAAAAGAAGTACAGCGTCCTTAAGATATAGCTGAGGGTAAATCATTTACATAGATAAGGAACAATAACAGGCCAAGAAATGAACCCTGGGGCACCCAGCTGAGATATCATGCCTAGCTGAATTTACATTTAGAAAATGGACAGACTGACTACTTTCTGAAAGATATGATTTGAACCATTTTAAAATTGTTCCCCTGAAACTGTAGACTTCAAGTTTGTCCAACAGTAACTCTGTGACAGACACAGTCGAATGTGTTAGTTAAATCACAGAACACTGCTGAAGCAACCTCTCCATCATTGAGACTCAGGTACAGGTCTTCAAATATGTGAAATATGGCATTATTAGTATTTTTTGAACCCTGAAACCCAAACTGCGATAATGAGAGTAATTTATGTTTTTCAAAAAACTGAGCATACGTTTTTTTATAATTTTTTCTATGATCTTGGACAAGGTGGGTAATAATGAAATTGGTCTGTAATCCGAAGGCAAACTGCTGTCACCACCCTTAAATAAGGAACAACAGTAGCCATCTTCAGAAGGCTTGGAAAATCACCACTGAAAATAAAGAAATTAATGACTTCTGTAAGATACTCTAAGGCAATATGTGGCAAATTCTAAAATATTTTTACAGATATTTTATACCATCCAGTACCATTCTTGTTTTGTATGTCAGAAAACACCCTCTTTAACTCCTCAGAGTCCACAGGTTCAAAATAGAAGGTATCTGGAACTTTGATATGATTAAGAAAAGATAAAGGATTGATTGTAGGATGAACAATGTTATTAGAAAGACTTTAAGCGATGGAACAATAGTAGATATTAAAATCATCAGCATTTAAGTTTGACTTGTAAGGTGTTTTAGAATTTTTTGGTTGTTTTCCACAAAAATGATTGACTATATTCCAAATTTCCTTCTGGTTATTTCTTGCTTGTCCAATTCTATTGCTATAATACAAATGTTTGGCCAGTTTAACTAACTTTCTAAATACATTTCTGTATTGGTTAAAATAAAATAAAAAACTATTATTATTAATAAAATATTTCCTCATGGTATGAAGACATCTCATATTTCTTGATGACATCTTAAGTCCCTTAGTAATTCACAATTGCCTAAACATCCAGGTTGTTCCCTAATGACTAATGAGATTTCTACCTGAGACCCATATAAACTCACCGCTCTGTGATTTAAGTGCAACAGCAGAATCGAGAATCAAAATTTACTCCACTATCCCCTTAATTTTCTTTAAAAACTTAGACTATTTGAAAACTATACTTAAATAGTTACCTCTGTTTATTTTACTTGTTTCTGTTGGAAAACTTATAGGTTGAGCTTTAAAGTCCGGATCCCAAATGGGAGAGTTAGGGGAATAAATTTCCTCTTCTAGCTGGTTTAGGAAAGGTGGAAAATTGTTTAGAAGCACAACTTTTCTTTCTAAAACACACTCATTAAAATATAAAACAATGTATTTTAAAATTTTTATTTAATAATTTGTAATGAACAAAATACCTGGGGTCATAGTATCTCTCTCTTTATGAAACTGGTCCATCATCTGTTTCCGGATATACTTAAAAACAGCTTTAAGTAAACGACGACCAAAAACTTGAGTTGTGTCATAATGAGTCAAGGAATCACAAAATGTTGGGACATAGCAAAATACTAACCATCTAGAAATAATAAAACAAAATATAGCAAGAGGACTTACGTACTCATAATCATCTTTATTGGTTTCAAAATATACACATATATGGTGTAGAACATATCTCAGTAATTTTTTCTAAATATTCACATAACAAAAAAAATATAGGACAAGTTAATTGAATAACACAGATATATAACTGAAACCAAATTTATTTCATGTAGTATAACATGCAAAAATAGGCGCCTAAGAACTATACTAGGGGGGAGGGCAGAAATATTCAGATAGGGGAGCATAAGTTCAGCAAATAGAGTATATTTTCCAAACTACAGTAACTCATTGGATATTTTAGCATAAAAGAGAAACTACAAAAAATTGCACATACATACATAGATACATATCAGTAACTCATGTAACCATTTTATATAGGTGGTGTCCTGGGTTTACACATTACCTTGAAAATTGAATACACTAATTTTTAATATAAGTTATATATAATAGTATTAAATGCTTGGATCTGGTTTCTTTAAAATGACTAAGAATATAGATATCACTGTTCACATGTTATTGCATGTGGCAACAAAACAGGTATCCTGAAAGTCCAAAAGAGGCCTAGTCGTGCACAGATAATCCACAGCCCTGTTAATTAACAATATCAACCAAGATTAATCCACACACAGACAATCAGAGTTTTAATGTAGTATAGTTGGTACATTTTGAAATTAAAGGCAATGAAAAGTGAATATGGAATTCAAACTTTCAATCTCCATCTTACTGGGTTGTTGGTCTACCAATTAAGCTATCGAGATACCCAATAACAAAGTGGCAAAGAGAGGCAATATGATTCCGTTCAACTGCTGCAGACATGCTCTATTCCTCAACACTCCACCAGTTATTTCCTTGCCTTTAATTTCAAAGTTTCTCACCAAATTTAGTTTCCATAATTGATAAAAACTCACCTTTCCTACTAGCAAGCTTATGCTGCTTGGAATACATATATGAAATTTCAACACACATGGACAAAGCCTGCAAAATGTAAGGAGAGTATTCATTCAAATCAGAAACGAGATCTACTGAGTGGGGCTTTGAAGAGCCATGTCCCCTGTCTGCAGCAGGTGGCTTTAACTTCAAAATTTACTTTCTTACCATTTCAGTTTCCATAACAGACAACAACTCACCTTTCCTACTTGAAACTACCATTAGCTGCTCAAACATGATTTTTTAAGAAAATTGTCTTAAAAGCAGGCAAATGGTTGAAAATTTTAAATATTGAACAGTGAACATTTCTTGTATCTAAGTGTAATAAGGTCTATTGCAAATCAACTTAGATCTGCCTCTGGTGTCATATGAATGTGCACAGATCTCATCAACAAATAAGTCCTCATGAGATCTAATGAAGAGTACTGACTCAAAGTAAGTTTAAGTCATTGTAACAAAACACAGTTCTCTAAATAACTATCAAGAAGAGTTTCTTGCCTGAAGTTAAAGTTGTACTTTAAACAACATTTTTGAAAAACTGATGCTTGACCTACCATGCTGCAACCTCCCCAGACCACAATCCCATATCTAATTTATGACTGCATATGCAAATTACCTACAAGAGACATCCCTACAGAAATTATCTGTGAGAGAACCTTAAGATCAAATGCATACCTTGCCAAGCCTAGTGCCAATCCATCAATATGAGCCTTCCAGTCAGGGTTATGATCCAGGCAAATCCCCAGAAACTGGGCAGAATGTACTGCAAAAATAACCTGATCTTTACATTGGAATACTGGTGGTTTTTCTGAAGATGTATATGAAAATTGAACTTATTTGCAATACAACACCCCTTACACCACAATGTTTGAGCTTGAAAGTCACTTTGAGCTCAGAACATATTATTTACAGAAAAAAAAATGTATTTAGTTTTTTTATGTAGATTGTAAAAATCAACAACTGTAATATATTTGATTTGAATTGATTTGAAAGGAAGAACCTGAGGGCTGATACTGTCAAATGCCCTTGACAGATCAAGACATATTGCCATGATCAGTTGGTTTTGTTCGACGAGTCCCAAACCATTTTAAACATCTGAGGGAGTATGGTTATTATTCCAGAAAAGTCTTTTATTTATTTATTTATTTATTTATTTACACACAGGTTACAGGTATCAAAGGTAGACACTGGTTATACTTAACAATTGTAACTAAGGTAACTTTAAACTTGTCAATGTCAGGGTTTTAACACTTCGAAATCTCAATTACAACTGAATCAAAATGAGGCCTCGCGACGCGCTTATATAGCCTTTAGAAAAGGATGAAATGATCTAGAATAATCTAAATAGGACAGGGTGAGATGAATTAAGCCTAACAGAACATTAGAGAACAATTTTTGACACTAACATAGTCGTTACATGGATAAAAATTAAGGTAAGTCTACTTCAATAAAATAACAAACAATAAATAAATTCATCTAAATCTTAACAAATCTATGACTAGGGCTAAGTTTGTAACAATATATAATTTTTTCACATATTTTGCTTATATTGTTGAGCAATACTACAGGTCCTATTATTTTTAATCTCATTATTTGCTATTTTGGGTTTTAATGGAAAGACCACCAAACGGTACTTAAATAAAACAGTATAGGGGAAATTTTAAATTTTTAGAATTTTTTAAGAAATTTCCTAGCTATTTGACTTTCAAGAGTTCATATTTAAAAAATAAACTTTAAAATAAAACTAATAAGTACATACCTTGTGTATTCAATTGTATAAAGATTAGCTTCCTCTGGACTGACTATATACTTCTGGCTACTTGGTGTAGGAAAATCCCAAGTGTTCAGACAATGGAAAAGTATCTTAACCAACTCATACATAGTCTTCAATTCTTGCCCAATATGAGAATACTTATATACCAAGAGATTAGTAACTGCTTTGTGAATACTTGGCTTCTCAAAAGGAGGCTGCCCTACCGGACCCTCCACTACCGGTTTTTCATGGGTCAAAATGCAATTTCTCAAGAGCTAAAAGTTGGAAATTATTTCTCTAAATACATGTCACAACCCACTAAAAAATAATGCAACGAGATTTGCACTTCAGTATATTTACATGATTTGTTAATGCAAAATAAACAATTTTTATTTAATTTAAGATATATTTTTTAGAAACTTACTTTAAAAAAATATAAATATACTTTCTTGGTCTCTGGATTTTCTTGCCTAGTCATAGCTGTGTACATGTTATCGATATCAACTACCATTCCCAATAACCAGTTAATTGTTTCTTCCGACTTTGTCCGAAGATGGGTAATATGCATTTCTGTAAATAAATATTTACTTAAAAAAAAGACTTTTTCATATTTTTGCTTTTATTTTTATGACATAGTGTTTAGTTAGCATACCTAGTACATGCTCACATTTACATGGATCATCAAAACTAGGTGGAACATCAGACTTTTCAGGCCTTTTCCAACCTATACATTCACAACCTTGGCCCTATAACAATACAATATTTAACATAAAAACAGTAACAATAATAATAATAAATTTACATCTTTATACATATATACAAGCATGTTTATAAATATATGTATAAAAAATCAGTAAATTTTCTTTACCCAGAACTTCTCTCGTTATGATTTTTTTTCTTTTATTAAGAATTGTGAAGTGTGACCCAACTTAGCTCAGTACATAGTCATTTAGTAACACATATATTTTGTAGATTAAAACATTTTTATTCTTTTTATTATATGCAAAATTTAAAGTCAATTGAATGATTTTTTAAGTTAATTTTTAAAAATTTTCTTTGGCCGCCTTTTGTTCTGCTATCTTGAATTTGTACCTCAACTTTACCAGTTTATCTCTATATCACACTTAATGCAAGACCTGCAACACCTTGCAAACTTCTATTTTTAGAACTTAATTTGATTACATCACCCAGCCTTTACATCTATCAGCTGATTAAACATATTTATAATGATATTAACAAAATTTAAAAAAGTTAGATATTCTCCCTTATTGTACCAGAAAGTCCCACTTTTTGTACCCACCATATTCACGCCTAAGAACATCACAAAATTCCCCAGAATACATGGCCATAAAGTTGTACAATAATATTAAAAAAAATTTGACTGACAAAGCATTTTATACTGTCAGAGAATTTTTGCAAATATAATAGTAGTCTCCCTACTTATGTACTTTATAAAATGACTCTTATATGTGTTAGAATGTTATTTATATGTTGGTGAATTTCTTTTGATGCTGTCTCCTTATACACTTTATTTTACATATTGACTAGACTTTTAAGTATTGCAATGATTTTATTTTCTAACTCTTTAATGACAAATAAATTTATTTGTATTTGTAATGCTGGCACAAAATTTTAAATTAATCTAATAAGTAGTATTTTCGGGCTGATTTTTTAAATATTTTAAAAGGCCACTATTTTGTTTTGCTATCTTATATTCATACCAAAATGTTACCAGTTCATTCCTGTGTAACACATGATTTTTGTGCAAAATTTGACGTAAATTAGATAATTAGTTTTTTCACTAAAAATGTTTTTAATGTTTCACTAGGTGGCCACCTTATTCTGCCATATTGTATCTTTAGCAAAATATTACCAGGTCATCCCCATATGATCCTTAATTTTGTATCAAAATTTGAAGTCACTTTGATAAGTAGCTTTTAAGCTTTGCCGTAAACTGACAGCCAGCTTGACAAACTGACAGACGGAATTGATAACTTATATTTTTTGGCAAATAGCCGCCATTTTGATCCACAGAATTTGAAATCAGTCCATTAAGTGGTTTTTCAGGCTGAATTTTAAAATATTTTTCTAAGTCGCCATTTTGTTCCACCATCTTGAATTTGTATCAAAATTTTACCAGTTGATTCCTACATAATATTTGATTTTTTTACAAAATTTGAGATAAATTGGATAAACAGTTACCAAGTCATCCCCATATGACCCTTAATTTTTCACAAAAATTTGAAATCAATCCTGTAAGTAGTTTTTAAACTATGCCGTGAAATAACAGACAGACAAACAGACAAACCGACAAACGGACCGACGGAATTGCTAAAACATATTTTTCGACATCTAGAGACTCTAAAATGTGAAGATATATAAAACCTGAGAGGGCGTTTTGTTTACGATTGCAAATATTTTATTTAGCCACCATTTTGTTCCGCCATCTTCAATTCAAAATTTTAAAGATGACGGGATCTGTCAAATCCGCTGAAATTTCAGAGATAAAAAAACTGAAGAAAACTTGTGTTCATTGTAAAAAAGACGTTATTACTGAAGCTAAATGTAAAAAGTGCAATAGTGTTTATCATCCAGCATGTTTACGACAGTCGGCGGAGCAGAAAAAGGCTGTTTGTGTTCATGTAGAGGATCAAGACCACGAGGGAACCTCAAAAACGCGTGATACAGAAGTGTCTCTACTGAGAGAGCTAATAGAAGAAATGGGGAAAAATATGCAAATCCTGGAAGTAGACAGTGTAAACTTACGGAAAATGGTAGACTTTCTGGAAGAAAAAGTAAAATTTCTAGAAGAAAAAAAAGGTAAACAAAAAATCGGAGAAAATTTTATCCAGAAAGGTAGCAACATTGAGCTTACTCATGAAGTTAGTGACAGTAAACCGACCGAAAAACAAAAAACCCCGAGTCTGTCAACGCGTCCGCCAGACGTACCGCTTCAGAATAAAAACAATACGGCAAGCAGTTCCGAACCGATAAATCGACCGACACCGGAGCCAAATGGAGTGAATCGGGACAAGGTAAAAACCAAAATCGCCAACGAAAATCAACGTCCTAATAGGATTGGACTTAATATCGATATCGATCCCACGCAAGAAATCGATACTCGCGCAAAATTGCCAAGTACTCCGCTGACATTGGCAGGAGATCCAACAGAAAAAAGTAATAAGGAAAAAGATAAAAACGAATGGAAAACTGTCAAATATAAAAGGGAGTGAAAGGAGGAAAAAACTCAGTTAAACAGACCACAACCCATACAAGGCTCTATTGAAAATAATACTTATACTCTTAAGACTGCAAGAAAGATGGCATTTTTGCTTTTATCAGGGCTTGCGCCTGAAACAACAGATAAAAATATTATGGACTATCTTGCCACCAACAACTTAGATCTTTACTGCAAATGGGAAAAAATGCGAACCAGGAAAGAAAAATACTGCAGTTCATTCAAGCTAACAGTACCAATGGAACAACGTCCGAAATACCTCTGTTCTGACCTATGGCCACAAGGAACACTAGTGAACCATTTTCTGAATATCCAAAGCCGAGGGAAAGGGTTGCAAAATTCCCACCTAAACAGGAAAACAGAAACAATATAAAAATCCTACATATTAACATCCGATCGATTAGAAATAAAGTTAGTGAGCTCGAAGCATTCAACGCAGACAAGGACATCGATATACTGTGTATAACAGAACACTGGTTCACAGAGGAAGAAATTCATAGCACCCAGATCCAAGGATACGCATTGGCAAACTGTGCATCAAGATATGATTCTGTTGGGGGTGGTGTAGCCATTTTTATGAAACAATGTTTTAAATTTAATCTAATTAACGTTAGTCCCGATTTTAATGTTGAAAAATGTTTTGAATATTGTCGTATTTATGTGAAAGATTTTAATTTAAATATAGCACTCTTATACCGCTGCCCTTCAGGCAACTTTGACACCTTTTTGGCTTCCTTGGATGGGGTTTTAAAACATTTAACCACAAATAAAGCAATCATTGTGGTAGGAATTTTCTTGCAGTTAATGAAAATGTTCTTAAAATCTGTGATATTCTTGAAAGTTTCAATCTAAAACAAACAATATATGAACCAACTAGAGGGCAAAACTGCCTTCATAACATCTTTGTAGATTCTGAAATAGAACCAGAGGCCAAATAGCTAAGGTTTCAGTTATGGGGAGAGATTTGGAAATAACTCATGATAGTTTTCTCTGCAGACATTGGTCTCAGAAGGGTAAGTTTGCGAACGAGTCCATATGACTAATTGGAGCTTCGTCAGTATGAATGAGGTGTGTGTTGAAAGTAAGGTTGCTAGATTTATAAGTATACTTGAATCCGCATATTTGGAATCTTTCCCTGAAAAAGGTTATCGGGTAAGATCGGATCAAGCGCATAAAATCAGCTGGTTCACAGAAGATCTAAGGGAAATGAGGCAACAATTGTTATTTTTGGAGGAACTTAGTAGACAATACAGGCATGCAGATATATCTAAAATATATAAAGATTTTAAAAAACGATATAAAAATACAATACGCATAGCTAAAATACAAGCAAATGACAACTTGATTCAATCCTCAAGTAATCCAGCACGAACCATGTGGGATATTATAAATAATCAAAGATGTATTTAAAAAAGCAATGCGAGGTCTAGTATCTCTGCCAAAACCTTTAATGAATATTTTAGTCAAATAGGTCAAAAAATAGTAAATACCATCCCAATCCTAAGCGGGAACCCTCTCGACAATGTCAAGACAAATTCTACTTTTCTCAACTTAGTTTTAATGAGGTAAGAGATATTATAAAAAGTCTTAAAAATAAAAAAAGTAAAGATATATTTGGTCTAAATAGCTAGAGCTAATCAAATCTATTAAAAATCTTATAATAATTCCTCTTACAAAACTTATTAACCAATGCATTAATAATAATATTTTTCCTTCAGTGTTAAAATGTGCCACTATAACTCTAGTTTTTAAAAAGGGGCATGCAGAACAACCAGAGAACTATAGACCTATATCGTTATTGCTAATTATTTCAAAAATTTATGAAAAATGTATGTCAGTTCAGGTTGTCAATTATTTTGAAACTAACAACTTGTTCTCTCAGTGCCAATATGGTTTCAGAAAAGACAAAAACACAGTCTTGGGTATTTTGGATTTGGTTTCCTGTATTATAGACTCTTTCTATGGGTTACAGTTTGATGCAGTTCTCCTGTGCGACCTAAGTAAAGCATTTAATTGTGTCGACCATGAAATACTCTTGCGAAAACTTACAAAATATAACTTTAGCCCCGAAAGCATAGAGTTAATAAAATCATATCTACTAAACAGGAGGCAGGTGGTAAAAGTTTGCGGAGTGTCATCACAGGAAAGTTTAATTTATATTGCAGTCCCCCAGGACTCGGTTTTTGGTCCCATTCTTTTCCTCATATATATTAATGACTTACCTGACCAAGAAATACCTGGTAGGTACACTTTATTCGTGGACCATACAACAATCTCTTGTGTATCTGATGATATTGCAGGGGCGTTTGAGGCTTTAATGGTGGCACAGGGGAAGGCTGAAGAGTGGTTTAGTCTGAACAAGCTGCATCTCAATAAGGAAAAAACGATCAATATAATGTTTTCTTTGACGGATTATGGAGGTGTGACTGAGAGAGTGGAGAGTGCTAAATTCTTAGGCGTGCATCTGGACACAAAGCTACAATGGGGCACATATACAGATAATTTAAGCAAAAAACTAAGAAGTAACATCTTTCTTCTGCGCAACCTTGTAAACAATGTGTCCCATGAGGTTGGGCGAATTGCTTTCATTCGCATATCTCATATGCTTTGCTCGTCTGGGGACACTATGCTCGGACTAGCCGCATCTTTGCTTTACAATGTAGAGCAGTAAGGGTATTGGCTGGTCTTGAATATAGGGATAATTGCAGAGCAGCATTTATAGATCTAAAAATTTTGACAGTGCCATCCCAGTACATCTTTCAGAATTTGCTTTATGTGAAGCAGAACGAGAGCTGTTTCAGAACCCATGGAGAGGTGTACAACCACAACACTAGACATAAACAAAATCTGATTACTTCCTACTGGAGGTCAAAAAGGTGTCAGAGTGGCCCTGGGTACTGGGCTATAAAGTTTTATAATGTTCTACCTAGAAATAGAAAACTTTTACCTCTTAAACATTTTAAAAATAGGATTAGGGATATTTTAATAGAAAATGCATTTTATTCTTTCAATGAATTTATTTGTTTTCATTTTTTCATTTTTTTTTCATTTCATTTCATTTATTTCATGTCAATCACACAAAAGGCTTACACATGTCAAAATACAAATTTAGAACTAGTCTTAAGATGTTAAAAAAGTTACTAACAATTATATTAAAATAATAAATGTAGACATAAAGATAATTAATTAAAACATTTAAATTGAGATTTTTACTAATACTAAGACAAAAACAAATACTTATTTAAAACTAGAATGGTCCTGACACTAAATGATATTAAATACCAGAATTAAATAAAATAAAATAATAGCCTAGACATTATATGGTTCCAACAACAAGACATACATTTTAAAATCTGAATGTTAAAAATTCATGGAATGAATAGAAACAATGTTCTATTAGAATATTTTTTACTTTCCTGTGGAATTGATTAAAATCTAGGGTCCTGATACTCTCTGGTAAAGCATTAAAAACTTAATCGCCCAATATCTAGGCCCATCTTGACACCTCCTCAGACGCCAGTACAGAGGCACTAGATTTCCTCTTCCCCTGGTATTATGATGGTGTACTTGGTCGTGGGTTTGAAAATTGTTTCTCTTAACAAACAACAGGTTCTCCAGGATATACAGTGAAGGCACAGTAAGGACTCTCAAATGAAGGCCCCCCTGCAGTCATCCCTGTACCCCAGCCCCGTCATGATTCTTACTGCTTTTCTCTGCAGACCAAACAATCTACGAGCCCCCGGGGAGTGTCCCCAGGCTAAAATCGCGTAGGAAATATGCGAGTGAAAAACAGCAAAGTATGCCGTTTTTAAGATTTCTACTGAAGTACAGCCTGCAAGGTTTCTCAAAGCAAATAACCCCTGCGCAAGTTTTTTGGCGACTTCACTGGTGTGAACATTCCATTGTAATTTCGCCTGTTCGTCAGAATCAACACATCCTTCACGGTTACATAATGAGAAGATCATTCGCTTCGTTTTGTTTGTATTAAGAAGCAACCTATTTGTGCAGAACCAGAGCTCAGCCTTCGACTGTGCAGTCACAGATCCATCCCGTGCGCCCTTCAATGTATCCTCAGTAAAGGAGATAGTGGTGTCATCAGCAAAGAGAGTACAGTGCATCGGAGCCTCCACTAATGGTAAGTCATTGATGTATATTAAAAAGAGGATTGGGCCCAGGAAGGAGCCCTGAGGGACACCGATGCCCACCCCTCTCTCTGCCGAAGCCACCCCACCATGTCTCACAATCTGACATCTGTTGTCCAGATATGAGCCTATAAGGCTGATGCTACCCCCTCCAAAGTTGTAAGCACGAAGCTTTAGCAGGAGGATGCCATGGTCCACACAGTCAAAGGCCTTGCTCAAATCACACAGAAGAACCGCAGTGTACTGCTTTCTGTGAAAGGTCTCCATAATGACTGAGATCAAGTCCAGAACACCCAAAACAGTGTTTTTACCCTGTCGAAAACCAAATTGATACCTTGAAAATAGACCATACTTTTCAAAAAAAGTTGTTAGTTTTAGGGCCATGCATTTTTCAAATATTTTGGATATTATCGGTAGGAGTGATATCGGCCTATAATTTTCAGGGAGATCAGGGTTTCCTTTTTTAAAGATTGGTATCACTATGGCTTTTTTCAGCACATCAGGGAATATGTTGTGTTTAAAGCAGTTGTTTATCAATTTAGTTAGAGGTAACAATATAACATTTTTTATAGCTTTAATTAATTTTATATTTAGACCAAAAATATCATTACTCTTTTTATTTTTCATACTGTTTATTACATCACGGACCTCATTGAATGTAACTTCCGAAAAGGTAAATTTATTACTTGAGGGAGCAATTGAGTGTAAATAATCATTTATGTTACTATCTGGGATACACCTCGCTATACTCTCAGCTATGCTAGAAAAAAAGTTATTGAAATCATCAGATGTTAATATAGTACCTGGTGATGAAACCTGTGTCTTACCTCTATGCCCGTTTATGATGTTCCAGATGGTTTTGGTTGGGTTACTTGAATTACTTATTAAATTATTGTTTGCGGCAATTTTAGCCTCCCTAATCATATTCTTGTATAGTATTCTATATCTCTTACATTCCTCCTCACTCACACATCCATACTGCCTGTTTAAGTCTCTTAGAGTATTCACCTGTTCACGCATAGCTTTCAAATCTTCACCAAACCATGTGATATTATTGGACTGGTCAGATCTTACCTTAAAAGTTCTCTCTGGGAATGAGTTGAGGTAGGCCTGTTCTAAAGTTTGTATGAATTTACTGCATTGCTGGTTGGCATCAAGGTTGTCCGAAGTCAGAAATTCTTAAGATTCATCAGCTAAACTGTTGTGAAATGCAAACAGGCCCCTTTGTGTAATAGGTCTGCATACCTTTCTACTATAGACAAAATTAGGTGCTTGGTAAAAGAGAAAGTGGACAATTTGTCCCTTATGATCAGACATACCAGTCTCAATCACTCCAGAATCACAAACCTCGAGTCCTGAGCTCACAAACACATTATCAAGACAGGAGTCTCCCCGAGTAGGCTCGCATGTTGTCGGCCCACGTCCAAAGCTGTCCATTAGGTCACATAGGTGTTCCGTGGCACCATCTGCTGTGTTAAATCGAACATTAAAGTCTCCAGCTGTTATGACTTTCTTATTAGGACCAAGTTTTGTCAGAATACCCTCTAGCGATGCCAAAAAGGTGTCAAAGTGGCCTGAAGGTGACCTATATATAGCTAATACACAAACATTAAGTTCTATACACTGAACAAGACAATACTCAATACATTTATCAATATTAATATTAAAACCTAAGTCCAGCATATCAACATCTAGAGTACATTTAACAAAAATTGCTGTGCCACCTCCTACGCAGTTCTGTCTTGAGGAAAAACTTGCCAACTTGTACCCCTGAATCTGTAAAATCTCCATTTCATCCTTTGTTAGCCAGTGTTCTGACAGGCAGAGAATGTCAATATTCCTATCAACAATAAATGCTTCAAGTTCATCTACCTTTTTCCTGAGCGACCTAACATTAATATGAAGAACTTTTAGTTTTTTCGTTGGTTTTGTGCCTTTCCCTGGCGCTGTATGTTCTGAAAATGGTTTATTACGACTCCCTTTGGCCACAGGTCAGGGCACAAGTATTTCTCCGCCTCTTCACTTGGCACAGAAAGTCTAAAGGAGCTATAGTAATTGTCCTTTTTTGTCTTCATTTTCTCGCAGATCATGTTTTTATTCAGCGAATGTTCCCCTAGGAAAGACATTACGTTCTCAGAGGTTACTTCTGTGGCTAGTCCTGACAAAAACAAAAATGTTATTTTAGCTGCCGATTTTAGGGTAGTCACACTTTCATTAGTACCTCTAAGAGGATTTGGTCAGTTTGCTACTCTGTGAAAGTTTGCAGTTTTCCCTTTCCAATATATGTTTTTGGCACTGCACTTCGCAACTTGCCAGATTGCTCCCCGTCCGGAGCTTACTCGCTTTATCCGGCGACCCTCGGAGCGAGATACACTTTATTCCGGTTTAGGGACGTTATCGGTGGGATGTCCGGATGGCGAGCTCTGAGCTCCCGATCACCCCGTGTATTTCAAAATCTTTAAATTTGACTTTCTTTAAAAACTTTTCTAATGCATCTTGGTTTCCACTAGATGCCCCTTGAGAGTACTACTGGTCTCACTCACCTAACCTAACCTAACCTAACCTTTTCTTTCAAGCTATCCCCTTACCCCTCCCACTCCCGCCACATAGCGGCCATTACGCTAATATTCTATGTAGAATCTGCGGTAGACGAACGGGATAGAATACAGGAACAACTAGGCCTCACACGTACACAGTGACTGCTCCCTTTCTAGCGGGGTCGTTAGTTTCCACTCTGAGCGGTTGAGTCTCCCGTTTCGCCCCGAAATAAAGCAGCAAAACCAAACACGTGGCACCACTTATGTTATCATTTGCAGTTTTATTTCTTGTATTCGTCTTGTTTACACGTTTTGCTGATTTTCTATTTCTAACCTCAATCCATTCGTTTTCTTTGTCATTTTCCGTAGAGCTGGGCACCGGATCGATTTGCTTTAAAATGCCGTTATCGATATTGGATTTAGTGGTGTCATTTTGATTTTTAGAATTTATGGTCTGGTCGCTAAAATCCTCATCAATATTTGACATTGATTGCTGTTTTTCAAGATTCATTTTTTCGGAGTTACAAACAGTAGTATTATCGTTGCTCACGTTTCCAACAGATGTTGCTGGCTTTGTAGACTGCACAACAGGTATTTTTTCATGTTTTTTAAGCTTTTTTTCGAGAGCATTTACCTTCTCCCGTAATAACTTGCAATTTTCTTCCAGAATTTGGTTCTTCCCTTGTAGTTCCTTCACTAGGGTTCTAAGAAGCTCGATCTCCACAGATTCTTCAGCTGCTATGATAACACTTTCTCTCCTAACCTTCTCGGCTTCATGAACACATTCAGTGTTTTTTTGTTCGGCTGCTTGTTCCAAACAAGCCAGATGATACAAATTACTACACTTTTTACACTTCACTATATTTACCACTTTCTTTTTGCAATGTACACACAATGTTACTATTTTTCTTTCGGCTTTTTTGGGAGCCAAATTTTCGTCCAACTTGTCAGTGTCGGCCATCTTAGTCTTACTTAGTTTTAATTTCTATGTGTTATGATTCTTGTATTTTATTATATATATTTTGTGGTAATGTAGTAATTTCAAATTTATTTAGTTTATTTATATTTATATAATAATATTTGAAGATATTTATTGACATATGTAAGCATTTCTTAATATGCATTAACATGAATAAATTGAGTATTGAGTATATTGAGTATTAATTAGTACCACAATTTTACTTGTTCTGTATACCACAATTATTTATGACACAAAATTTGAAATCAGGCCCTTAAGTAGTTTTTCAGGCTGAATTTTTAAATATTTTATCAAGCTGCCATTTTGTTCAGCCATCTTGAATTAGTTTGTGCAAAATTTGAGAAAAATTGGATAAGAAGTTTTTTAGTAATAATTTTTTTAACATTTCGATAGGCCGCCATTTTGTTTTACCATATTAGATTCTTCCCAAAATGTTAATTTTTGACCAAAGTTTGAAGTCAATCGGGTAAACAAAAAAGTGCAATGAGATTTATGTGTCGCATGTACAATAACATTCCATCTAAATAAAATTGTACAACCTATAAAGCCAGGTGCTTTCCTGTATGGACGTTTCATCCATAGTTTAGTCTCGGTCGACGCGAAAGCGAGTTGTCAGATTTAAAATCTACTGTCTTCCTCTTCATCATTATCTTTCTAGTCAAAAGTTAGAATAAAGTAGTTTTGGCAGAATGAGTGATCTAAATTGTGCTCAATGTAAAATGAAGTGCGTAAACGGTGCAAAGCTAAAAGAAGGCGAAATTTTTGGTGCTCCTTGTGACTCCTGTGGCCTTGTATTATGCAAGGCTTGCTCTGATATATCAACAACAGAATGCAGGGCTGCTACTCTAGGCCAAAGACAGCTCACATTTTTCTACTGTCCAAAATGTGTTGATGCAGCTAGGAAATTTTACAGAAAATCCCCTCCTCTTTGGAGATAATGGGGAACAAAGAAATACCAACAATTAAAAAAGCATTGTCAGATAGGAACAAGCAGTTTGATACAAAACTAAAAGAAACCAACAACAACCTTGAAACCTTAAAAGTAGCATGTGAATCATTTAAGACCGATTTTGAAAAAGAAATGTCAAATCTGAAGGCTGACTTTGATAATCTTCAAGTGAAAATATCCGCTGGTAATATAGAAGCTCAACACAGTGAACAGAGTGTTGAATCAAATATAACGGAGATGCAGGAAAGAGAGATAAGAAAGAAACACATTATAATATTTGGAATTGATGAATCGGATGCACCAACTGCTGAGGAACGTATTGCACTGGAACAAAGGAAAGCTAAGCAGATCATTAAAGATATTGTGTGTCAGTAAGGCTTGATAACATAAAAGTATACAGAATAGGAAGATATGACAAGGAAAAAAGAAGGCCTCTAAAGGTTATCACTGAAAGCTTTGAGGACGCTCTGAGGATCCTGAAACAAAAATCGAAACTACGGGGGGACATCTACATCAAGAGTGATCAAACCAAAATGCAGCGTGAGTACTTGAAAAATACAATTAAGACACTAGAAGAGAGAAAACAAAAAGGTGAGACAAATCTTATTATAAAATACATAAAGGGAGTTCCCAAAATAATTCAAGGTGATGTCTCAAAAAAGCAGTAATAGCCCCCTTTGCCTCTCTCACTCTTTTCCATACCAATATTAGCTCCCTTCTATCTAAATTTGATGAGTTTTCTACAGAAATCAGAAATTTGAAACTCGACATAATACTTCTAACAGAAACGTGGCTTAACTCCAGAATCACAGATGCACTTGTTCAACTGCCTCAGTATATTTTGTGGAGAGAGGATAGGGTGGGAGATAGAAAGGGAGGGGGTGTGTGTATTTATGTTAAGGAAACAATTTATGGTTATAAAGCAGAAACTATTAAACAGAATGCAGATGAGCTTAGAAATAGTATTATCGACTCAGTCTTCATTAACCTGAAAATAAGATCAACTGAAATATTACTAGGTTGTGTCTATCGTCCACCATCATGTAATAATGTTGATAATCAGAGCCTGTGTGATGTCATAAGTGGTCTGTCTGAATATCGTCAAAATGTACTTCTTTTTGGGGATTTTAATTATCCCCATATTAATTGGGCTGGCTCGCAAGTCCAGAGACCATGCAGTATGTCTGAACAGTTCCTCATGTCATATCAGGATAGCAATCTTCATCAGTTGATTACTTTTCCAACAAGGTATCGTGACAATAACATACCATCATTACTTGATTTGCTGTTAGTGTCAGATGAAAAGCTAATCACGTCTGTCTCGGGACATAATCCTATTGGTCTCAGTGATCACATAACTGTAGTGGTTCATATGCAAATAAAATTAGTCCCAAATATTGCTACCAAACCAGAAAGGCGAAATTATTGGAAAGCCCAGTATGAAATAGTGAATGATCACCTTAGGAACACAGAGTTAAATCCAAACATCACAAAATATCAGAATTTGAAAAATATCACTAATAATATAATTGAGAAATACATACCATTGGAAAAACCAAAAGAGATTTCTGGGAAACCCTGGATTACAAGGCAGCATATGAAATCCATCAATCAAAAGCGTCGCCTGTGGCATAAGTATCGGAATTCCAGAAATGCAGATGATTACTCTGCTTACCAAAGAGCAAACAATAATATAACCATGTCACTGAGAGAAGCGAGAAAAACTTTTGAGAATGGTCTGGTCGATAAGGGACCTAGACAATTCTACCAGTTTGTGAACAGTACCCTCAATTCCAAGTTGCAGTCCTTTACACTGAAGGATAGCAATGGTTGTGTAACATCGGAGTCAAGCCAGGTGGCTGAAATTTTTGCAAAACAGTTTCACCAAACCTATACAAGAGAGAGCCTCGCAAATATTCCTCTACTTCCAGAAGAAACTAGGTCTGGGCCATCTATTGAAAACATAGAATGTACAGCAGAAAATGTTGGAACTGCATTAGAAAAGCAAAAAATTCACTCAAGTCCAGGCCCTGATGGTGTATCGCCGATTCTACTAAAAAACTGCACAATATCTATAAGTCCTCTACTTGCAGATGTAATGAGTGAATCTTTTGAGTCAGGCTATCTTCCCTCAGAATGGAAATGTGCGGTGGTAATATCCATCTACAAAAAGGGAGACAAACTCTCAGCTGCTAACTATAGACCAATAAGTCTGACATCAATACCATGCAAGTGCATGGAACGAATTATAGCACAGGAATTGACAGCTTTCCTAATTAGGAACCACTCACACAAACTTTACAACCAACATGGGTTTCTACCACACAGATCTGTGAATACCAATCTCATGTACAACTTGGAAACGTGGACAAAAGCAATGGACGACGGATACCCAGTGGATGTCATCTGTGGACTTCGAAAAGGCATTTGACACTGTGCCAACTAGGAGGCTGCTTAAGAAACTCAAGCATTACGGAATCAGGGGTAGGCTGCTGAGATGGATAGAGAATTATCTGTCGAATAGAAGGTTTGAGGTCAGGGTTGGTGGATGTCTCTCTAAGAAGTACAGTGTTGACAGTGGAGTCCCACAGGGCTCAGTGCTGGGCCCACTCCTGTTCATCATCTACGTGGCTGACCTATCTCAGGACATACTGTGCAGAGTGAGTTTGTATGCTGACGATACAAAGATTTTTTGTGATCCCACCATCCACCATGGGGAAATGAATGAAGATCTGGCAACACTGGATACATGGTGTAAAAATTGGCTAATAAAACTCAACATCAGCAAGTGTGCAGTGTTACATATTGGCTATAACAACCCTCAGCTAACATATTTTCTCAATGACGAACCACTGACAACAACTTTTGAACAGGTGGATTTGGGAGTCACAATAACATCTGACCTGAAATGTGAATCTCAGGTGCTCAAAGTGGTAAAAAAAGCCAGACAGCTGTTGGCCTAATCTATGAGCGAAACTGACGTGGACTAGAAAAATGACTAACAATACTAAAGTGCGAATATAAAAAAAAAAAAAAAAAAAAAAAAAAACTCTCTAAACAAGTGTGCAGTCTATCGGACTTTTCCGCCTACTGCCGGACACCTATAATAATAATAATAATAATAATAATGAAGCCTCGTGAGTCTTGCAAACAAATATTTTTGACTAAGGAAATTCTCACATTGCCTTGTATATTTATACTGGAGACCTTTTGCTTAATACATAAAAAATTTAAGGCTGAATTATCAAAGGTGTCTCTGTACTCGACTAGGAGACTGTGTACTACTCTTCTTCCAATTCCATCATCAGCTATGGTGAAACATTCAATAATATACAATGGCAAAAAATTATTTAATCATCTGCCATTGAGTATAAGACAGATTGCTTGTGAAAATAAGTTTAAAAGGAAAGCAAAACAGTTTTTGATTGGTAGAGCTTACTATTCAACTGAAGAATATATTAATGATGTGTTTGTATAATGTTTTTTAATGTGGTTGTATAAGGTTTTTTGACAGATAATTATTTAGATTCACCGTTTTAAGTGTTATTTTATAGAACATTTTAGGATAAATTCATATATTTTTTTTTGTATTACGCTTAATCTATGACAGTTATCTTGACTGAAATCTCTTTGAACTTTTTAAGTGTTACTTTATAGAATGTTTTAATGCATTTATATTTAACTTTTTTTGTTGTATTGTCATGTCTATTATCCTACCTGAAATCTTTTTAATCAAGGTTCTTGAACTAATAATTATTCATATCCACAGTCTTTAATGTCACTTTATAGGATATTTTAATATAAATTTATTTATTTTTTTTTGTACTGCGCTTGGTCTATATCTTTTATCTTGATCAAAATCTTTTTACCCAGTCAGACTAGGTTTAGTTTTAGTCTTAGTTGCTTTGTCTAAAAGAAATTTGTAACTTAAGACAATAAAGCTATTTTGAAGTTGAAGTTTTTTAGCTATGCTACGAACAGACAGACAGACCAAAAGAATTGAGAAAATGTGTTTTTCATCATATAGAGACCCTGAAACATAAACATCCGACAAAATCTCACAGTAAAAAGTGTGATTTATTAATTTATTAACACAAAATAGACATAACCAAATATACTGAAATACTGATTTATTCATGCTCATAAACATAGTTTTTACACACGTCATAGTAAAATACAAAATATTGAATGGGTACAAAATATTGAATAAAATACACAATTTAGAATAAAATACAAAATATAGAATAAAAATTAACATTTACAAACATTACAGTGATAGTCGACATTTTAGAACTACTTAAAAGAAAGGAACCTTACATAGTGATATTATTATTCAAGAACTCTTCAATACTGTAGAAGGCTTGTTTTAATAGATACTTTTTAACCAAGCTCACAAACTGTTTCTCATCCAAATATCTAATATGCTCAGGGAGTTTGTTAAAGAATTTTGGCCCATATTCAGTACTAGCAATGCAGGACTTCCTCAATCTCAAGAAATCTATACTTATGTTATCCTTAAACCTAGTGTCATGGGTATGATTTTCACAACAGAGACTATAGTTATTTAAATTTCTCCCAACATACAACAAGCAACTCAAGATATACATAGATGGAAAGGTAAGTATACTTAGTTTAATAAAGGTTTGTCTGACTTCTGCTCTATAATGCAGCCCATCCACCACTCGTATGGCTCTTCTCTGGAGTTTAAAAATTCTACTTGCCTGAGCCGAGTGACCCCAGGCAAGAATTGCATAATTACAATGTGATTGAAACAGTGCATGAAAAGCCATAAGGAGTACTGTTTTGTCAACACTCTCCCTAAGATTTCTTAAAAGAAATATAGATTTTGTAATTTTTTTGGCTACTTGATCAACATGGGTATCAAAAATCAAGGTATTATCGAGATGTATCCCAAAAAATCTCACTGAACTTGTTTTATATGTATCATCTGGAATATGTTCCTGATTTATATTTTTTAGGCTGAAGAGGATCTTTTCTGTCTTGTTTATATTTAATGATAATTTGTTTGTATTAAACTATTTTTCTAAGTTTATAATTGATTGTTTCATCTGGGTAATTAGAAGATCCAGATTTTTGTTTTTTGAAATGGCTGTGGTGTCATCTGCAAATAGTACCAGTTTATCGTCTGTAGAGGTTTCAATGTCATTTATGTAAATTAAAAAGAGCAGGGGCCCCAGAATTGACCCCTGTGGCACCCCATGTTCAACAGAAAGTGACCCTGAAGACTTTCCTCCAGAAAAGGTCTGCTGGGTTCTACCTTTGAGATAACTACCCATTAACTGAATACTCAGCTTATCAAAACCATAGTATTTTAGAGTACGCAAAAGGAAATCGTGACATATGCAGTCAAAGGCCTTGGAGAGATCACACAAAATCGCTCCTATGTATTGATTCTCTTCAAAGCCCTCGACTACATACTCAAGCACAGAGAGAATGGCACTAGCTGTTGACCTGGATTTTATAAAGCCAAATTGGTTTTTTATAAACAGATGGTTTGTCTCAAAATATGTGTATAGTTGTTTCTTTAACAGGTATTCAAAAACCTTAGGCAGTACTGGTACCAGGGTAATGGGCCTATAGTTGTTTACATCATTTAAATCACCTTTCTTATGAACAGGGATAACTTTTGCTCTTTTGAATGTGTCAGGATATATACCTTCACATATGCAAGAGTTTATTATACATGTGACTGGTATTATTAGTATGTTTTTTAGATTTTTTAAAAGAACTGATATGATATGTAGTGTAGATATAATGACAACAAATACTTAAGTAATTTAGTAATATTTCAGAAATAAAGCCTCCATCAGTACTAACAACACAAACTTAAGTTTAGTAATTATTCAGTGTACCTACTGGGATTTGTGCATGAATGGAACCATTTTTAATTTCAGTTTCATATTGAATAATAAAAAACAGGTAAAAATTTAATTGTTGTATTTTTTTTTTGTAGTAGGTATATAATATAAACCGAAATATGTTCCAATTTTTTACATTCTAATAATTGCTATTGAATACCTTCCTTTATCCAAAATCTTTTTTTTCCAATTTTTCTAAAAGAAGTAAATTATTTAGCTAGATTAAGCAATAAACTTAACCATGGAATTTAAAAAGAATAAAGACAAATTATTTTGTTTATGAAACATTCAAGACATTTTCTAAAATACACATAGTTTAAAAATTAAAATGTTATGGTCATATAAAAAAACAACTTATTTATATTCACTAATATTCAACCTACTTATGAGATAGTAAATTTTTCAATATTATTGATTAAATTTGATACTTTGGATGCAAGTAATTTAACATTAACATAGCTTGGGAATTATTTGGACTCATAAAATCAAAAAGTAAACTTTGTTAGTCAATTTTTAAATTCATACATACACACTACATACATTTTTGTCCATTAACAAACCAAGATTTTTGACTTTATCAGATCATTTTAGAATGTTATTTGGTACCTTAACTTGATGTTGGAATAAAAGTGTAAAATATTGTTTGAGTTTTAATAGGATTTATAGCTCGATAGTTAAAGAACTTTTTGAGGCTCATAGTGAAATTACACCTATATCTACATTAATTAAATCTGACAGGGAGTATTTGAAAGGTAGATCTACAAATCAATGCAAATAGCATCTGCATCCCTACGTTATTGGCAGCAAGATATACATATGAGATGTAAGGGATGATGAAAAAAAGAAGCCTTAGTGTAGATTCCTGAGACACTCACCTCTCCACTAATATTCAATCCACTGATTCCTTTTACACTTAACCAGCCTATAGGGGATATTTTATCATAGTCAATGTAAAACAAAGCCAGGGTGTCTCTTAAAATATCTTGTAATTAACTTAGGCAATAAGTGATTTGAGTACATAGAGTGAAAATCAAAAGTACAAACTTTACCTGACATTTTGAGTAAACCGCAAGCCTTTGTAACTTTTTAGTCATCGGAAATAACAAAATTTCTTGTTTCTTTTGGCGTATTTTCTGTAAATTATTCCAACGACTAGCATATTCCTCCGATTTTTCTCCTCATAGGAGCTTTCACCTCCTTGTCCGGAAGATCCTTCCTCTGCCTCCATACTTAGAGAAAAATGCCCCTTTTCGGGGGCCAATATAGGACAACAATATTTAATTAACAAAAATAAAGAACAAGCAGATAATGCCGATATTTTTTTTTCTTCAATTGTCAAAATGTCAAATCGCCTTTTCAAATCAAGTTGTCAAACAGCTGACAAAATCGCGATATTTCAGTTTCTGCTACAGTTGTTTTTATTTAGACTCGGAATCATGTTGGCGCGAGCTGCGCTTTTCTTACAGCTTACAGCAAACCTAACCCATCGGCATTTTTAATAATTATAAGTTTTGTTAAAAAAAAAACTTAAAAACGTCATTCGCCTTAACAGGTATTCGAACACATATGGCCGAATCTAAAGCGGGGTATCCTACCGACACCCTAGGACGCACATGTCAAATAATCGACAAACAAAATTATTTATACACTGTCTCTCGCCAACAGCAACCAATCAAATCACAGGATTTAATTTGCTTTTACAACTGTATCAAAAACTGAAATCTAGCCACTAAACTAAAGCGTCAGTGGTCAGTGTAACCAACGCCAGGCAAAGTGTTTCTCAAAATGATAGAATAATATTACATATTTCCCTGCATTTTTTAAATATTTTTTTATAATTAACCATTGAATTCTATACTAGATAGATAAAATGCGGGACACGAAAGAAAACCGGGAGTCAATCGGTTTAGGAAGGCCGCCCAAGAAATCTCTTTAAACCAGTGGTGTCCCGTCGTTCTTTAAATAATATGGCACTCCCTTTTGACTATACGCACTTCAGATAATTAAAAAATGTAACTATGCTTAATGAACCTTTATCTATGTTTGTCTGTTTTCTTTCGTGTTCCGCACTTCTATATCTCTTTTGTGTTGCAAAAACGGCGAACTTTCGAATTTTAAAATCATTTAATTTTGATTTTTCTTGATCGATTTACCTATAAATATATTTTTTCTTGAGTCCACTATTATTGGACCACCCAGTATAGTGACACACGATTTACAAGTCCAAATTTTACAAGGGCAGCCAGCATCAGATCCAGTGAACGGGATTTATCAAAATTTTAATTTATGCAGTTCGACTTTGGGCTACTCGGGTATGCCAAAACTGGCCGTCTGTCTCCGTTTGTCATATTACTTTATACATGGGCCGTCTTTGTGAATTACTATACAGGGCGTTTCCTAATTGCGTGCTGATGTTAAAGGAGGTGTTTTTATGTCCTAAAAGTCTTAACTTTTGAGATACAGGATGGTAAAGTTTAAAAAGAAAACATTTTTTTTCATCCCAATTCTGATTCTATTGTAGATAACTGCATGGAATTTGATATACGTCTTCTATGCATTAAGGAGCATACGGACCACCCAGGTTAATTACATATGCACGCCACTGGTAGAAATTTCAAAAATTGATTGTTAATAAAAAATGCCCTTTTATGCATAAAAGACGTGTATCAAATTTCACACAGTTATTTATCTATAATAGCATCAGAATTAGAATTTAAAAAAGATGTTTTTTTAAAACCCTGTATCTCCAAAGTTTAGACTTTTAGGTTCATATTAACCTTTTTTCTTAAAAAGGTCCAAGAATCACCCACCTTTAACATTAGCACGCAATTGGTAAACGCTCTATATAGTACTTCACAATGACGCCCCCTGTACAAAGTAATAGACAGACGGAGACAAACGATCACTTTTGGCATACCCGAATATCCGAAAGTCGAACTGCATAAGTTAAAATTTTGATAAATCTTGTTCACTCGAATCAGTGCTGGCTCCCCTACTATAACTACATTGATGTGTTAATTTCGGAAAAATATGAGTTCTGTAGTTTTTCAAATATTAATTGCAAGATTAGATATTTTTCGACACCCGGTATTGAACAGAAAATTAATTATTTTGAAGAAGCAGCACCTGGAACAAATCTGAACCAGCATGAACTATAATAAAGCGGCTACTAGAGCGGATTCCCTGAACAACACCTACAATTTTTGGTCTCTTATTGAGCAATTTTCGTTTATTTTGGCACTTGTGCCAAACAAAACCATTTGATCGTAAAAGACGATTTAAGGTTTTATACCCGTACGGAAAATCTGTTTTGTTCTTTACAGCACGAAGTAGTGGTTTGCAGGTCGGAACCTTCTTCAAGTTTGTATAAAAATCCTTTATTGTTCGTCGAATTACTTGAAAATCACCACCGTCAATTTTATCTTTTTATGATAATCGGGTTTTTTTTTACCAGGAAATTTTAAAAGTGAAGTAGAACATGAGCGGTCATTATGTTCTCCTTGAATTCTTCTTACGCCACTTTCCGAAACATTAGTGTAAAATGCAGCGCGTTCTGTTAAATTTTGAATTGGAATAGTCAAACTATTATTTCCAGCTTCTCTAAGATAGGCCTCTATAACGCTCGCAATAACTTCACGTGTAACGCTTCGAATTGTTTTTCCTCTTTTGCTCGCCATCGTTACTTCGAAATAATAATTCAAATTCAACGCAACGCATTTATACAGAAATGAAAACAAATGCTCGAAATGTATAGGCGCCACTGGAAATAGCTAGAACCTTCTAGCGACAAGTGCATGGAGACTCTAGGCACATCCCAATTGCAAGTGGATCAGTGCGAAATTTACTAAATCCCCGATTAATTTTTCATACCGCTTAGCTGGCACACTTCATAGGTGATGCGGCAAACTATTACAACAAATAAAATAACATACAATTTATTTGCGTACACAAATTTTACTTTTCCGCTTGCTTAAGACTATGAATCTTTATTTCAAGTCCGCCCGGTTTTCTTTCGTGTCCCACACTTTATAACTTGATTTTTCTTTCTAACTTATTGGGTTTAAAGCCGTTTATCCAACCTTAGTTTAAACTCAACTTGAAGTTTAAACACAAGAATGGTTTGCTGCCATTGATCAATTTCAAAACTAAATCTCTCTAAATCTAAATCAGCTATGTGAAAGCTGCTGGTGAAACCGCGATAAAATCGTCTTGTGTTTTCAACGGGTAAGTAATGTATAGGTGTTAATTTTCAACGGAAATAAAACCAATTAAAACCAGATCTTTGTTAAATTTCTCAGTACACTCGATGGCTGTAATGACTATCTTACCGGCGCAATGGCACTTTTAACCAAAAATGCAATCGGAACCTAAAATTTGAGCCCAAATTTTATTTATGCAAATAAAGCCATTTATTGTTACGAGTGGAAGCGGGACGATAACAAAGAATTCTATCGCCACATTTGCCACGACACACTTTTAAAAGACCTCGGCAATGACCCAGGCTTTTCCAGTTAGGTAGAATAGAATTCTCGATATGACGTATAGCCGTTATAGTCCTGTACGTTTCGCGTGATCCTGTTTTGCGCATCTAAAACTTTTATCTCAAATATTCTCTATATTTCCATATATCCATTTGATGCGTTATTTTTATGATGTTCTGGTGCATAATACCTAGTTTTTACTATAAGAAACCGTGCACAAAAGCATACACACATATCGTTATACGAAATTGGGCAACCAGACCAGTGTTGCCAACCTACCCAGCGTTAAAATCGGTAGATTATATAGGCAAAAATCGGTAGATTACGAAAAAATTCGGTAGTTGGGGGAAAAAAATCCGCCATGTAAAAAATACTTGTATTTTCTTTATTATCTTAAATCCAACAAAACGTACGTAATAAACATCAAACGGACACTAAAATATAAATAAAACGGCCAATATAAAATTATTTTTGAAAATTCCTTGTCAGTACAGATCCTTTTTATTCATTCTTGATAACAATTTATTTTCAACAGGGAAGTCAAAACAGTTGTTATCGTTTATATATTGTTTTGAATGTATTAAACCAACAATTGAAGAAGTATCCAACAAATTTCGTTGTTTCATTTTTAACATATTTATATTAGAGAATTTTCTTGATGTGGCAAACATAAAAGGCAAAAAACGAACTGACTAAGAGTTTCAAACATAGGGCTTTCATCTCCTAAGCACATTTTTTTACTTCGTTCCAAAAGCCTATAATATCATCTGGGAAAGATTGAATTTCCTCAGTATTTCTGAGAAGACGCTATTCCGAATCAATTTTTTGTATTTCATTGTCTTTAACTAAATTTGTAAAAATTGAAACGCAGTTGATTATTGTGGATATTGTACCTTTTTTAACAACGGAAACCCATAAAACTAAAATGCTGTAATGGATTATTTTTTAGAGGAAATCGAGATATAATTTGGCTATATACCTCAATATAAAAGCCTAAGCATCGTAATCTAAAAAATGTTACTTGTTCAGAGGTTAATTGCAGTTCTAAAAGGGATTTTGCAACATTTCCCCAAAGTATATATCTTCAATTGCTAAATGGTACTTCGGATTTTTAAATTCAATATCTTCTACTGAAGTACTTAGTAAATAATTTCTTTTAATAAAACACTGAAAAATTGTTTTTAAAACATTAGGGCCTTTTTTTTTACAGAACATGTATTTTTACTGACTCCGACTGCATTTCCTTATTCAAATTATTAAAGAAAGGCAATGCATATTCTAGAAATTGCAAAAATAATTTTACAGTAGGGTCTCTTAATTTACATAACATTTTTTGTGCAGCCAACACATCGTTGTTAGCGACAGCATCTGTAAAAAACAATTGCAGTGCTCCATACTGTTCCAAAATCCGACAAACTACCCTATTGACAAAACGCCACCTAGGTTGAGCGGGATGCAGGATTTTGTAAATTTTTACATTACAAAACACTTGAAGTTCGCAAAATTCTGGAGTTTTTTTAGGACGCGCTAAAATAATTATAAATATCTCTAGTAAAATCCTCTACAAACCGAGGTAACTTGTCACAAGCGTACGATGCACAGAAGTGAAAAGAATGGCAAATGCATCTCATTGTAAATAACGAAGGAACATCATTTTTTAGTAATTTCGTTAAAGAATGGCGAACGCCCATCATTACATTAGCGCCGTCAGATGCAAAACCTATCAAATTTTTCTTATAGGGGATGTTATTTTCATTAAACATGTTAACAATATTGGTATATAATGTTGTGGCATATGCTGAAGAAAGTTTAATTAAACCAAAAAAGCATCTCGCGCTGTACAATTAGAATCCAAATATCTTACAACCAGACATAAATGTTTTTCCGTACTTAGATCTGTCCATTCGTCTGCTATCAACGAAAACTTCTCTTTCCTTAAATGCGCACGTAGAATCTGAAAATTTTGATGTACCCAAAACATTTTTGACAATTGATGTAGTTTTTGTTCTGCTACACGCCAGACCCTCAGCGGTTTTCGAATCAGGACAAATAGTGGCTATTAATTTTGGAAAATGTTCCATACAGTTAAAGGAGATATTGTGTTAAGCAATAAATGCTGATAAACGTATTTCGGCTAAAATAAAAAATTTTTAAATTATAATTTTTAGTACTGTTTTTTTAATATGACCTTCTTTTACATTTTGTTCAAGCTTTAGAATTCCAGGTGTACCTGCTTTTGCAAATGTAGCGATTGATGGTAGTTTTGCAATCATTTTAGACTTAGCTTTATGAAATTCTCCAAGACTCAACATTATGCAAATTCTATACCTTTGCTGCTTTTTTTACCCATCCTTTAAACTCTGATAATGGCTGACAAACAAATCTTTTTTGGCTTTTTCGCAACTGAATAAAAATATTTAACTTTAAATTAATTGAAGCAGATATTTAATATAATTACATACCTCAACATGTAGACTAGTCTGTCTACGGAATGTTTCGATACATAATAAAAATATTATTTAAGCAAGCATAAAAAATTATATCATTTACCTTAAAATTTTTATAGACACATAGTAGTTGTACAAATACTTTCATCCTATCGGGACTCAGTGCGCCGATCGTAAGAGAAAAACATTACATAATAGAAAAGAATTGATTGAAAACATGAGTTTCACAAAAAATTAGCTCAAGTTCGTGAAAACCGCAAGGTTCTATATTTAAAAATAAGCGAGATACCCTGTTTTTGCAACCAAATCCGGACACCCTGTACACTATCGCTGCTTTCATTCATTTTATTTAGTGCAAATTCGAAATTTTCAGGGAATTTCCAGTATAAATGCACAATATTTTAGCAACCATGTATAAAATAATGATAATAACTAAGGAACCAATACGATAATACCATAAAAATATAATTCACTGTCAGTATTTCCCCAAAATAATTTTAAGCCGACTAAACGCAAAAAGTTAGCCTGGATGATCAAGTGTAGCTTTATCCTTTCCTATTGCATGCTTTTCTTAGACATAGAAATTCCTTCACGAAAGCTCGACGCGTTACGTCACCGTTTGCAACTTTGAGTATTAAATCACTTAGAGTCTGCATTAGGTCCAATACATTTCTGAAAATAATTTACAATGATGAAAATAGCAGGGCGCTTCTGGCAGCCGACGTCATATTTGAAGAAGAAATTAATAATCTACAAAATAGGTAGATCGCAATCAAATATCGGTAGGTTGGTAAGAATTTATGAATACTAGAGAAGAACTACCGAAAAATCGGTAGGGTTGGCAACACTGAACCAGACATTTAATGCATTGATTCTTTGAGTTAACGAGAACTTAGAGCGGTAACGGGTTAACATCAGAGGTTAGGGGCTGGAGCGGGAAGGCAACATCCTGGAAATTATAACGATCTCGGTAAAAGTGCGACAAAAGCAATAAAACTAATTAAATAATGATTAAGAAAATAAAAGCTTCGCACGGAGAGTGATAAATATATATTAGGTTCCTATTGTAGACTCTTTCAGTGGGGTTAACAGGCATGAAGGAAAATAAATCGATAAAAGTATTCCGTAACTGTTTTATTTTACAAACTGCAATGTTAAAGACGCGATACAAAAACAACACAAGCTTACATCCATTGACACTTGACAACCTCTCCAGTGTGTCCAACTTATTAAAATACTGTAGAACAGCTGATCGGTGAATATTGTATCGGTTGCCGGATACATAAGAATTGCTAACTTTAACACCCCCGACCAATTCTACAATCATATCTTCATATCTTAGACAAAATACAAATGTTTAAAGTAATACAAAAGGTAAGTATACTTGCAACAGTACAAAAGAGGTAAGCATACCCACAACATAACAATACAAAAGGTAAGTATCAAAAACAGGTAAGTATTGTTAACATAATATAAACAGTAAGCATTATAAACAAAACTTAAAATTAGCATTCACAAATACCCAACTTTTCACGAAAATATTTAAATTTCACATGGCATAAAGCTTTCGTACAAATATCCGCTATTTGTTCAGAAGAAGGTAAATAATTTAGAATAATATCACCTTTGCTTACACAGTCTTTTATATAATGATACTTAACATCAATGTGCTTCGTTCTCTTAGTTTCAAGAGTGCTTGCCATTTTTATGCAAGACTGATTGTCTTCATAAATTTTTATTGGATAAACATCATTATTTAAAAGTTCTTTTAAAATATGTGATAGAAAAATACATTCTGTGTTACATAAAGTGCTACATACTCTGCTTCTGCGCTAAACAATGCAACAGTTATTTGTTTCTTTGTCTTCCAGAACACCACATTTTCATGAACTTTAATTATAAATCCGGTAATACTCTTTCTGTCTGTATTATCATTGGCAAAATCTGAATCTACATAAGCAGATAGTATTTGACAATCTGTATTATTTTTAGATTTGACATATTTTAAACCAAATGTTTCAGTTCTTTTTAAATATCTTAGAACATTTTTCAGATCTTTCCAATGTGAATCAGTATAGCATGTTTGAAACTGACTAAAGTAACTAACTGTATAGCTTAAATCTGGCCTTGAACCAAGCATTAAATACATAAAGTGTCCTATTAATTCCTTATATGGATACTGCTTTACACAAGATACATTATCAGATTCAACAATGCTTTGTTTTGGTTTTATTGGTACATTAGTCGGTTTACATTCTGACATGTTAAACACTCTCAAAATTCTTTGAATTAAACATTTCTGATGAATAATTAAATAATCATTACCTTTAACAATATTCAAACCTAGAAATTGCAAGTGTTTATCATTTGTCATATCCTTCATTTCAAAATTGGTTGACAATAACATTTTGATATTTTCAAGTTCTGACAAAGACCTTGAAATCAAAATTAAATCATCTACATGAATTAACAGGTAAGTATCTATATTATAATATAAACAAGGATCGGCTTGTGAACGTTTAAAACCAATTTCTAACAACATATTATTTAAACGATCATACCAACATTTGGGAGATTGTTTCAAACTGTACAATGATTTCTTTAATTTACACACACTGTTTGACGATTTACATTTCACACCTTTAGGAATGAACATATACACTGGCTTTTTCAAAGAACCATTCAAAAACGCGCACTTCACATCTAACTGGTGTATATAGAGGTCGTTTTGAACACTGAGAGATAAAAGTACCTTGAGGGTTAACATTCTGGCTACTGGAGAGTAGATTTCCTCCTGTATGTCGGACTGTAAAAAGCCTCTAGCTACAAGTCTAGCTTTCTTTGCCGTTTTACCACCCACTTCCTTTTCTTTGAAGATCCACTTTGAGTCTATGATTTCTTCTCCTTGTGGCATACTGACAATATCCCAAGTGTCATTTTTCTCTAATGAGGTTAGCTCTTCGTTTATAGCATTGTTCCAACCTTTTGTCATTGCTTCTTCAAAATTTTCTGGAACTTTAGAGCTATAATTTCCAACGGATAGGGCAATCATTATATTTTCATCTTGGCACATGTCAAAATCTTCAAATTTCTTAGGTAGCTATGACTTTCTTTTGCTCTTTCTTACTTCTTTGCCTTGAACTTCTACCTCATGTCTACTGTTATGATTTTCTTCCTCTTGTTCTATCTGATTTTCTCCATTTTCTTGTTCCTCTGTATTTTCTTGACATACTCTTATTTCTGTTGGCTGTCTCTTTGCATCTTTTATACTTTGGGTTTCATCGAACACTATATTTCTGGCCTTTATATTTCTTGTTTATCTGGATGCCACATCAAGTATCCATTACTGGTGTATCCCACTAAATACAATTTTTCACTATGGGAATCTAACTTAGTTTCTCTTCGCTCCTTTGGGATACGAACATATCCCACACACCCAAAAATACGAATTTTGTCTAATTTTTGTTCTTGGTTATACCAAATTTCAGCTGGTGTTATGTCATTTCGCAAAGTTGACGTTTTTGTGCGGTTATTCAAATATATTGCTGTTTTTACGGCTTCGCCCCATAGAATTTTTTTCATACCTGCATCAAACAAAAGGCATCTGGCTTTATCCATGATTGTTCTATTGAATCTTTCTGCAATACCATTCTGTTGTGGGGTATAAGCTACAGTATATTGAATTTGAATACCTTGATCACTACAAAATTGTTTAAATTCATTTGATGTATATTCTCCACCACTGTCACATCTTAGATATTTTATATTGCTATTAAATTGTGCTTTCACCATAAACACATACTTTTTAAATGCTTTTAACATTTCATGTTTATATTGCACTAGGTAGCATACTGCAAAATGTGAGAAGTGATCTATAAAACTCACCATATACTTCTTATTATCATGTGTACTGGGAGTGACAGGCCCACAAACGTCAGATGAAACAACATCTAAAATGTTCTTTGCTTTTCTATGATCTTCAATCGGCTTAAAAGGCAGTTTTGTCTGTTTACCTTTCAGACAGATTTCACAGACTCCAGAGGATGGGAATCTAGACGAATGACCCATTCTACGATGCATCAAATCTCTGTTGTCTTCAATTGCATTTGCCTGGAAATTATCTGCATAAAATTCCATTTTATACAAATTTCCTACTACATTCCCTTCAATGACCTTTTTATTTCCTAGTACTGTCAACACTTTTCCATTTTCAAAAGTTACAGAAAATCCTCTTGTCTCAAGTTTCCTTACAGATAGAAGGTTATGTGATAAGTTTTCACATACAAGCACATTTTCTATTTTAAGCCTCTTTCCTTCTGCTGTTTTGAGGTAAAGAGTGCCTTGTTTTTTAGCTGTAACCACTTCACCTAACTTTGCTACATTAATCTGGTGATTTACACTTACAGTGTCTTTCAAAAACTGTTCAACTTTTGATGTTACTAAATGATTGGTAGAACCACTGTCTATTATAAATGAAATTTTATAATTGTCATTATAAGTGTTGGTACTTACATGATCAGATGTCAGAAATACAAATTCATTTCCCTCACTGTCTTCTGCCAAATTACACACATTCTTACGTTCACTACTACCAGGTTTCAATTTTGGATACTCTGCCTTCTTATGCCCTCGTACACCACACCCATAACACTTCCATCGAAATTCAGAGCGAAATTCTGACTTTCAATGTTCACTGCTATTTTCTTTCCTTTTTGGTTTTCCCCAAGTTTTCTTTTTGCTACTATAAAATACTTGTGAGGTTTCCATTTCTGCTGATGTCTGTCCCTATTTTTCATCTGCCTTGCTTCTTCCATTAAGAGTTTGTTTTTCACAAAATCTAATGTTACTGATGAGCTTCCCTAGCAAAATAGTACATCAATCGCAGTCACTACAGCTTGGTATGATTCAGGCATAGCACACAATAACTGGGTTAGGATTTCATTATTGTCCAACGTGCCTCCACATGCTTTCAATTCTGAGATGGTTTTCTCAAACTCCACTATGAAATTATTCAATGGTTCTGTGCCTTTAAAGGTCATATTTCTAAGTTTTCGTTGCAAATGTACTTGATTAGCAATACCTTGTTTGGTGTAAGTGCCCTTCAACTCTTGCATGACCGCCTTGGCTGTGGTTTTACCCTTTATCATCTCAAGTACACTGTCCGCAAGACACTGAACTATTATATTCCTAGCCTTGACATCTTGCTTGTTAAAGCTTGCTAGTTCTACAGCTTCTGTAGGGGGATCTTTCTCCAACATTTCCAGTACCCCTTGTTGTTCCAGCATCAACTTTAAGCGAAACTCCCAATTTGAGTAATTTGTACCATCAAACTATTTCACGCTCACCAACTGGTTCTGGAGACTGCCTGCCATTTTTGTACTTCTAGTCAACCACCAAATTGCACGTGCACACGTTACTTACTTTTATCACTATTCCCTCAATTCTTCTGTCACTGGGCACATAACCTGTAGACTCTTTCAGTGGGGTTAACAGGCATGAAGGAAAATAAATCGATAAAAGTATTCCGTAACTGTTTTATTTTACAAACTGCAATGTTAAAGACGCGATACAAAAACAACACGACCTTACATCCATTGACACTTGACAACCTCTCCAGTGTGTCCAACTTATTAAAATACTGTAGAACAGCTGATCGGTGAATATTGCATCGGTTGCCGGATACATAAGAATTGCTAACTTTAACACCTATCTAGAGATTTAATGCTCAGCGGGAAATTTGATAGAGACGCACGAAATAGCCGTAATGTTTGACGACACTTGGATGTTTTTTTTTTCAAATGAAATGAAGTAGAAGTGGATAGGTATAATTAAACCAACTAAAAGTGCAAGTCATTTAAAATATATATTTAAATGATTATACCTCGCTCACTTGAGCATCCTGAAATGAAACCTAATAAAAAATATAAATAAAGCTACTAATAAAAATTATTAGAAATCCTGTATTTGTTTGTAATCTATAAAAATATAACTTGATTTTAAAAAATATTTTTATAATTGAGTAACAAATTATAATATTGTAGAATCACTAGTTTCAAAATTAGAAGTATCCCAGAGAAATAAAAAAAACCAAAGATAATCTTCAGCCACAATCGGAGCAAATTAAAAAATCCAAATGAATGAAGACCTGCTGAAAATGCTTGATTTATATTTTTTTGAGTTTTATTAATTTTAAAATAACTTTATTTTATATTGAAATATCTTAAATGCACTGAAATTACGCCATTCTGGCCAGAACAATAAAATTAAGATAGACGTCAAGCCAGTTTTCCTATTTTATTTTAAAGGAACTTTATAGTTTTTTGGCAATGTAAAAATGAAATTAGAGAAATTGTATATCTCAACGTGTAGAAGGTAAGCTGCATACGATTGCTTTAGATACATATGAACAAAAAAAAACTTTTTTAACGCATTTTTTTTTTTTAATTTCTTTATAGTATGTTGAAAACAACTAGGTAAGTTTAAGTTGTGGATATTATGCGTGCTGAGCCTGTAGAGCATGGTCAGTTTAACTTGTCCACATTTTATTTTGCTATACTTTCATATTTTTCCAGATATCAAAATCCTCTAAAAATAAATTGTTTGACTAGTTTTCATAATTTATATAACATGAGTAAAATATAATTTTGCATTTTTAAATTGAGACACTCTGTAAATTTTAGTTTCAACAGTTAGCTCTCTAGCGGATTCTAAATATACGGGGTTTGACCTTTATTTAGGAATTCGCAGGGTTGTCCGAGGATGTTAGTAAATTGTCCCGAAAATACAAAATTGTAAGTTATTCTTACTTCCCTTAATAAATTATCAAATTTCACGCATAATTTGTATTATATTCACTTATGATTAATACTTAATTCCTTTTTAAATGTGTTCAGATTATTTGTTGCGTTTAGATTGACAAACAAAAATCTTTTTTGGCTTTATTATAGATGGCTGCAAACTATCATTTTTTCATATCTAGGTTACATGTCAAACAGACACATTTTAAAATTTTGAAATCAATTCTTTTCTGTTATTTAATGTTTTTCTCTTACAATCGGCCCACTGATGAGTCCCGACAGGATGAAAGTATTTGTACAACTACTATGTGTCTATAAAAGCTTAAGGTAAATGATATAATTTCTTATGCTTGCTTAAATAATATTGTTTATATTATGTATCGAAACATTCCGTAGACAGACTAGTCTACATGTTGAGGTATATAATTATATTAAATATCTGCTTCAATTAATTTAAAGTTAAATATTTTTATTCAGTTGCGAAAAAGCCAAAAAAAACTTAATTCCTTGTTTTACATACAAAAAGCAAGTCCTTTCTTTTTTTTTTTTGGTCGCTAGTTGTTCTTGATTGGTTTTTTGACGAGCAAAAAGGTGACCTCGCAAATTTTGCACCGGCTCTGCGAGCTTGTCTATTTAAACATGGTATATTTAGAATTCGGAAAAAGAGGCCTATCAAAAGCAGAATTTACATTCTCTAGTAATATTTATTTGTCTGACAATTAACACTTTTAGGAATACAATGTTAGTAAATACTTCTAAAATGACTAATCTGACTAAAAAGACATCTAAGGAGATTCACTGCAAGTTAATCAGAAAAAGATCCTAAACATAGCTAGACGTCTATTTTCTAAGTGCTATGGGTGGTTTGTAATAAAACGATGGAGAACGCAGAGGCAATCAAATTTTTATTAACAAATTTTAAGTTTCTGTAAAAATTATTCGGGAAACAGCATACTGACTGGATACTTGTGGAATATCTTATTGGCAAACTTTTTGAATATTTCTGCTATTCTGTCTTCCAGCACGGGTTTAATTTCGTTTGCAACACTTTTCCAGTTATCATTCAAAAACAAATTCATTGCATCTCCTAAAAATAAAATAAAGTAAACTTTTGACAACTTAAGTTATTTCGACATGTCAGAAAATAATGAAATTAAGGCTAAACTCTTAAAACACTTAGCTATGTGGCAATTTTCAGTCCCGATGCAGTTACGTTTTGTCGTATTCTACCACTGAATTCAAGGTTATAAAATTCATAAGAACCAATTTTTCTCTTTTTATTATTTTTTTGATATTACATTATTTACAGATTACATTTACCGGGTGTGAATGTATTCGATACGGCAAGGCATTAGTTTTCGTTTTTTTTTCTAATTGGCTGGCGCCAATAGTCAATACATTTCTAAAGCTCCACTCACAGTCCAGCGCCTTCATACAATTTTGTCGAATTTCGTAGGATTGAATCGTAATAAACCACCACTCACAGTTTAACGTCGTCGTACAATATTGTCGAATTCCATTAGGTACGATAAAATTGTAAATATTTTGCCAGTTTGTGCCTACATCAACAAAATCGAGTTGAATTGGATCCAAATGACAGTGTTGACTGTTGCAGTACGATTTCGATTCTTTGTAGAGACTGGTTTCTTCATATTTTGACATGTTTTTTTTTATTTTTGAGATACTAAAAAGTTGCAAATACAAAATTTGATGATTTTGACTTGGGATATCTTTTAGTGATATTACACAAAACTAACATGTGTTTCTTAAATGGAACACCCAATATTTTTTATAAACGTTAAAATGATCCTTTTTTTTCTGATTTCAAAAATATATAATATGATGAGAATTGCTTTAACCGTTCTTGAAATACGAAGCCTTAAATGTTGGTAAAAAGTAATATTTTAGAAATCGAACTAAATGAAAAAAAATATTTACAAACATAGAATTTACATGGTAGCAAAATAGACCTATTTTGTTCTTTTTTAACGTATCAATGGCTACTTTGATTTTTATTATATTCCGGCCATGACTTGCGTTGTCCGATTAGGACGATATTCAGTATTAAGCATTGCTGCGCGCGACTAGTACCTAGATGCGTGTAGTTGTTGTAGTGCAGCGGTACAATAATGTCCGTGTGGTGATCGCGATTTTTACAGGTCTTATTAATTAACGGTACCTCAAAGCATTCGAAATATCAGAAAGAAAACCCTTCTCAATATGTAATTGCAGAAATCTGTTAAGTCTCGTGTCTAGACGATAGTCTGAGATGGCTAGACCGGACACGGCGAGAAGCAGCAGAAATACCTGAAAGCAGCTACGCGATGTCGTCAGGAACAGTGGAATTTTCCACTGATGACGTATCGACAGGAAAACATAGGTCGAGGTGTATCGCAGGCCGATGAGTCGGAGCTCTCGAGCCCGGCTTCGGTCAAAGTCCAGAGGAAAAGTAGGTCAAAATCTGGATATAAAAGTCACCAGAAACAGCAAATCTGCAGTCAAACTCGACGAACAATTTGCTACCGGTCCTAATGCCCGAATGGGTATTCAACTTTTTAACCCAGTTGCAAGGGGAACCCCTACCCAATTTTAAAATGTTAAAGTTTGAAAAAAGTTAAAGTTTTTTTTATTTTTTTTTAATTCATTTTCTCCTGGAGGTTATTAATACGGTCGTTCTTATCATGAATAAAATTATATTCTGGTAAAATTTTATGAGTTCGTCGGAGTGCGATTAAAGTGAGTACGAAAATCCTCTGAAAGAACAGTTGACTTAAAACCAGTAAGTAATATGTAACAGTTGTGTTATATGTATATAATTGTTTGTGACTATGCCGTGTAGAAAACATTGTGAACAATAACTATATAACTATATTCCGATAATAGAAATAGTGTTTAATCTTGGATGATGTGTTTAGTTTGTTGTAAATAAGTCTCCATCCTTATAATCTCGGCGGTGATAAATAGTCAGTGGGCCTCAATGAATGACCCAATTTCGAACAGCTGTTAGGTCTAGACGGGAATTCTTATGCTTCGTTATTTAGCAGTAACAAGGCGCCTATCTGTCTGGTGTAAATTTTTGCTTGGCTATAGAATGTCACACAGACGTATCAGGAAAAATGTGGAATAAATGGGTTAATTTATAAATGAAAGATCATGTCGAAAATCTATTATTATGTTCCCAGCCGCAGGCTAAATTATTTCCACGTCGAGTCTATTTATTAGTTAGTCATGTTCTGTATAAAGTTTTCAGTGCATCTTTAGTTCATCTTAAATAAAAATTTAACGGAAAGCTTGAAATCCAAGCAAGCCAAGACTCGTTTTGTTCAGGGCACTTAATATAATCAATCTGGTTTGAATATATGACAATAGCATGGACTTTATAGCTACCATTCAGTTTGATTAACTTAATTATAACTAGAAAGATAGCTTAGTCAGGGCGTTTAAGTAGGGTTAATGACATTACATTTTAAAGAGTAATCTGAGGCCGTATAATGAGATCTAGGTATTTTGATTTTAACTAACATAAGTGTAGTAAGAGGTTTAGACAGAGGAACTTATGCAATGTTGCCCGACATTAATAAATTCAAGATAATAGGAAGGTTAACTCATAGGGTTATGAGGATTTAGTAGGAATGGTAACGGGCGTTGGACTAGAAATGTAGTGGAATTAATGTAAGGTTTATTATTGCTTTGAAAATGAGTTAGGAAGCGAAGTGGAGTAATCCCTGTAACGAAATAGATTTATTAGAAGGATAATAGTATAACCTCGTAATATTATTATCTAATGAGTGGATATATCAAAAGTATTTAAGAAGTGTAGTATTAAGAAGAGATAACCAAGGTGCCTGACGTTTCGGACCCTTTTTGAGTAACCTGGGGAAGACCAATACAGGGCCGTAATAACGTAAGTAGATTAAGGCCAGATTGGTAAGATAAACTGTGTGTACTTAGGTTACATGTGTTGTCCTACGAGAACAGGGGATTAAAAATAACATCAGAAAAAGTAGGCCACCACAACCGTGACAGTACTACCCGTTCTCTGTAAAGTTACCGTGAAGTGCAAACGCATGTTTCGGTATTTGAAGAACGTCGACGGAAACTCCGACTCACTAAAATAGCCATGCGTCTAGCTGGACCATTTTCTATATGCCTTAGAAACTTGCGCATGTCCGTAAGAGTCAAATTATGGCTCTCATGATTGGTTATTTTCCTCCTTTTTTTATTCTAGGAAATGGAATTTTACGGACTTAAACATTTTATTAGACCATCATTTTGTTTTGCCATATAATAATCTGCTCGTCAAAAAGAACGACAAAAAGCTTCATTGACATGATATTTAAATGTCAGACATTCCGAGATTTCTTAATCGGTTTGAATAAGCTTTTCGGATTCCAAAAGCTTGTTTCATGTAAAATCAGCGGCGGGGAATACGTTTCTAGCATTTTCCAAAATCCTATTTCACCCTCTGAAAATTGAAAAATTCGAAAAAATCTTGTAGGGTAATTTTTTTCCACGATTATAATTGAGGGAAGTAAAACAATGGTTAATGCGATAGATACATATATTGCATTATTTTAAATGTGTTCGTCCTCCTTTGGACTAGAGTTGGCAACACTATATACACCAAAATATATTTCCTGTAAAATCTGCATTGGCAGTAAGGAGAAACGATTTTCAAAATTCATAGATACAAAACTTACTTCCTACCAACTGAGTACTCCATAAATATTATATAAATATTCTCAAATGATACTGTTATTTCCACCTTGCTCCATCCGAATAATGAATGTACGAATCTTTAAATTTGTATTCACTGGATAGCAGGCTTCCTTTAGAATTTAGACGGGTATTCATTGCCTTTAAATTCTTATTTGGATACAGCATATCAGGAAAACTGAAATTTATGATTTCTAAATATCTCTCATTTTCTATTTCGGGTGGTTTCTCTTCCGAAATTTCTGTGTAAAATTGAATCTATAATCATTTGATAGAATAAGTTCATGTATCAAATAGATTCACTAAACAATTCTGCCGAAGAGGTTCAGAATAAAAACCACAGAAAAAAAACGGTTTCATCTTTAAAATAATGTTGAAAAGCCAACATGTTTTGTTTACATTTGTTTGATCAGAGTCTAATGCAAAATACACTTCTGGATAATACATTCCCCTCAGAGACAATGAATAACTTTTTTATTTTTCATCCGATTGTAATGGTTTTTTCGGCATATTTTAGGCAAATTATTAAGGTTAATCTCGCATTTCCGCATTTGTAAGAACATATTTTCTTATGCCATGCTACACCGGGAGGAACAAAATGTTGTTTTTATGCACTAATTTCAAAAAACCCCGTATAATAATTACGCACTGGAAGTATGACGCACTATATTTCAGCAGCAAGGCTCATTCATTCTTGACATCTTGCTTTTTGATTCATGTTAATATCTGTACTTATTTATTTAGGATATATAGAGTTTAAAATAAACCGCTGACAATACCACAGTATTTTTAATTTACTTCCTTTCAATGTTCATTATAATCTAGAAAGCTGTACATTTTGTTTCCTAGCAACCAGAGAAAATTTTATTTATTTCTCATTGTGGTCAGTTTTTACATTGTAAAGGTGTTTTATATTCGTTTTTTTAAATTTTAATTTAAACATGAGAGTTGACCAGGTAGTGAAAGCAGTAGTTCTTCGTGATGACAAGTTCTCACCCGTTTCTGGACGTTTTATAAATGTTACTTACTATCTTACGAGATCGTCGTGTAACTTCAAATGTTGTGGCACAGCGGCTGAAAAATGATTAACGAGTTGCTGTTTATTCGTGGACAGTTCGCATACGATTCAAGGAACGTGGCTAATCAAGTCGTAGACTACACTCCGATTAATCAAAATATAATTTGCGTTCACCAGACGGGTGTGAACGTGTCTGGACAAAACCTGGCTGGCGATATGCATAAGCCTGTTTTGCTCAAATAACACCCTTTGGAAGCGGTGCTATAATGGTATGGGAAGCCATATCTTTACCAGGCCACACTGATTTATTAATTTTAGAAAGAGGATCTATTACTGCACAATTTATACGCCCAGACATCGTTTTTATGAAAGACATCCTCATATTGCTAATATTGTCACGAATACGACGTAAGACTAAGTTCGAATTCTTCGATTGGATTGACCTCCAAAAATTGCAGACCTTAATCGGATTGAACATATATGGGGTACCTCGAAGAGGCGTATAAGATTGCACGCAAACATTCCAAAAACAAGTGCACTACGATTTGCTATACAGGAGGAATAGCGGCAACTAGACCGAGACGTTATTGCCAACCTCATCCGCAGAATGCCGCGGCATTGAGGCTCGAGGAGGGAACACACACTTTTAGGCAGGCTAATACATTTTTATCATTAGTTTTAATACAATTCAAATAAACTGTCATCCAATACGCTACGAGGCTGTCAGACAATTCAACTTTAATTGATCATGTGATCTCGAATATGAATAGACCATTGAAAGTGGGTCTATTTGATCACACTTTATCAGACCACAGGCTGCAGGTAGTATCAGTGCCCATGTTTATCGATCCTGCCAAGAAACCAGAGGTCAAGTATATTGTTACAAAAAAATTGAGGGAAGATCTGGCAATGTGAAGACTGAGGTTACTGAATGAAAGGCTTGTTCTTTGTAGAGATGTTTCTCAGTTATACAATAATTTGGAATCTGTCTTCTCCGATTCTTATCAAGTAGTGGTAAAACCTGTCCAGGAAATAAAAGGTAAGGAATGGATTAATGAAGAAATACTAACATTAATTAAAAGAAGGGACCTTTATTACAAAAAACATAAAAGGGATATTAATAATAACTTTTATAGTAATAAACACAAAGAATACAGAAAAAAGGTGGTGAAGTGTATTAAAAAAGCTAAAAAGTTGTATTACAGCAATAGATTTGGTCAAGTATTAGGAAATGAAAGAAAAACATGGAAGCTAGCTAATGAGGTTATGTACAATAAAGGGAATAATGACAAGTTTGTTCATACTTTGGATGTGGATGGAGCAGAGTTGACACATTCAAGACAGATAGCTCAAGCTTTCAATGACTATTTTACCAGTGTGGGCACTGAGCTGTCTCAGAAAATACCCAATATTCCATTGAATGATCCTATGGGAAAACAGCAGGGGGTCTTTCTTTTTTTTGCCAACAACTCCCCAAGAAGTAGAGCGGGTTATCAGTGATATGGAGACTCACAAAGCTAGTGGTTTAGATGGCATCAGTGTCAGAAATGTGAAGTGTATGAAGGTACAATGTGCCCCAATCATAAGTAAATTAATCAACCTCTCCTTTCAAAGTGGAGATGTACCAGACAAAATAAAAGTGGTTAAAGTGCATCGTTTTTTTAAAGGAGGTGACGGTGAGTCAGTCTCTAACTATCGGCTGGTGTCAGTTCTTCCTGTTCTGTCCAAGATTATTGAGCATTGTGTAAATGTTAGGTTACAGTCATACCTAAAAAGGATCAATTTCCTTGGAGTTGGCCAATGTGGCTTTGGTAAGTTCAGTGACACAGAGATAGCTGTTATTGATCTCATTTCAGAGTTACAAGTAAAAATTGATCAGGGATGCATATGCGCTCTTGTGTCGCTGGACCTGCGAAAGGCATTCGATACGGTTGACCACTCAATATTGTTAAGGAAACTAGGGAATATGGGCATAAGGGGCACCCCACATGTATGATTTGTTAACTACCTCAAAAATAGGAAACAGTCTGTTTCGGTGAATAACGCACTAAGTAGACAAGAACTGATTCATTGTGGTGTGCCTCAAGGCTCAATTATAGAACCAACACTGTTTCTAATTTATATAAATCCAATATTCAGTTTAAAATTACATGGTAAAATTAAATTGTATGCAGATGACACAACACTCATGTATAGCGGGAACAATAAAAATGACATTAAAATACTTATAAAACGTGATTTAGAGATAATAGCAACCTGGTTGTCTTCCCACAAACTAACTTTAAATATAGACAAATCATCGTACATGTTTGTTGGAAGAGGTGTCTCCTATAATGACCAATCAATTAAGTTTGGAGATTATGATCTTCAATATAAAAATGTTATAAAGTACCTTGGGTTGTTAATTGATGAGGGGCTCTCTTGGGAGAGGCATGTGCGACGTATCAGATCAAAGGTAGTATCAGTTGTTGGGTTGTTATATCGCCTTGGTTACCTGTTTTCCCATATATATAGTCATTTGCACTACTTGGTATCAGTGTGGGCTACAGCTAGTTGTGTCGTGTTGAACCCGTTAAGGGTCTTACAGAACAAGGCAGTCAAAAATGTTTTTAAACTTCCCTTACGCTTTTCCACCCATTTGCTGTATAAGCCTAATAGACTAATGGATATTTCAGGGATATATAAATTTAAAATAATACTTTATATATATTATATAATTCATGGAAATAAGCGATCTGTTATTGAGTTTCAAAAAAATGAGCAGAGACACACGCAGTATACCAGGCAGTGTGAACATTTGCATTTTCCAAGATTCTTCACAAATACAGGTTTAAAATCAATATATCACAATGGTCTGAAATTATTTAATACACTTCCAAGTACACTTAGAAATACAAATAGTACATCCCTATTTAAAATTAAATTAAAAAAATATATCATAGAGTTAGGTTAATATGTACTTTGGATAAAAAAATATATGTAAAAAAATTAATTAAGTTTGTAGAAAAGGGTTTTTTAAAAAAAAATTAAATATGATGAACAAAAAATCTTTATAAATCATTTTAAATATAGAATTATCAACATTCAACAAAAAGGATAAGCGTATATTATATGAAATAACAAGAACAACTAAAGGAAGAAACTTAAAATGTAAGTTTTTAAGGACACTAATCACCCTGGAATAAAACACAAGGTCTACTTATTAAATGTTTATATTATGTCTACTCTTGAAATCTGACAACAATGCTTGTATGAAAATGTATTATGTATTTTTTTTACAATCACTTTTATATTTTTTCCCAATTCAGGAAAAGAATATAGTGTTTTTTTTCCTCAAGCAAAATATGGTGTAATCACAAGATAAATTAGTTTCTAAGGTGTTATTTGCTGATAATATATAGTGTATTTTTTTTTCTGTAGCTTTAATTCCTAGCATAAGATTTTTTTTTGTATCTTCTTGGAATTAATAAAGCCTTTCAAAAGTAAAAATAAGACTGCAGTTTCCAGATATTTAAATTAATCAAAAAGCAAAATCTCATGAATGAACGGGCCTTATTTTTAAACTATAGTGCGACATAATTCCACTGCCGAATTGTTAAACAAGGCTTAGCAGATCGGAGGACATTTTTTTCTTGTTTGAAAAGGTGCTTATTATATAAGATTTATGTAAACTTACCTAATTCTTTATTTCCGTTAAACAAATTTTCAAATTTTAACGTGGCTCGTCCTATATTGAAATCAACATAACAATCTTGTATGTTATAGTAAATATCTCCATCCTTTTCTATTCGCTGTGCTTTCATGAGCATTGTTGCTTCAATTTCAGCTGCGACAAAAAAGCGTAATAATATGACGGGTATAAGTAGTTTACGAAAAACCAAAGGGATGGATGTGTATGTAATTAGACTACTAAGCACATTATACTTGGATGTTCAAAGCTCAAATATAAAAAAAGACCATGGCAAATTATTTTTAGGACAGTGAGTGGTAGGTCTGAACTTTTATAATGCTATAGTTACGATTATGAAAATGTCTGTGGAAATGAAATGAAATAAATGAATTATTGAAGCTGATCTGCTGATAAGAGACCAATATTAACATATAAAATTATGTAGGTATAGTCCTATTACGAATAGGGTTGCCAATTATAAATTTCCATAATCCAGGACAGATCAGTCAAAATCTATAAAAAAATCCAGGACACAGCGTAACAAAGAAGGGCGCCTAATCGTATAAATATTGAATGATTTTTAAACAAAATAAACGTGATAAATAATATTTTAATTGAGTAAAAAAAATTGAAAATCATTTATACAACCGCATGTCAACTAGGTATTAACCAGTGGTAGCTCCTCCATTAGGGCAAATAGTCAATGACCCCCCAAATAGAAACAAATAAATAAAATAATACATAATTTATATTTTTTCAATTTTTTTTAAATTTGGAAATTCCCTCTATTATTCTAAGCGTATGAACTCGTTGACCGTTCTCTTAATTCCGCGACACTATCCCTGCCTCGCACCGCGATCTCTGAAGAGGGTTCGTTTCATTTGGAATTGATCACGGCTGGTGGCCCACGTTGACATCGTCGTTATAAATAGAGGCGAGTTTTTCCCGAGGGTTCCCGATCAAATTCGCATGGGGGTGCATAGGTAAGATACGGCTTACATTGGCAAAGTTTGGGTCAAGAGCCGCGCCGAGGAAACTCAAATATTTTTGTCAGTTGATATGTTTAATGTGGATCGTGTGATAGGTTGTGGTTACAATTGAGTATTTTTATAGATTGTATTTTGAAGATTTTACATTTCGTTTGTTGGTTTCGTGGTTTAAATTAATGTTTTAAAGAAAGGTAACTACTTTATTAGGCTTTATAATCCGTTTTCAATTCTATTGACGCACTGAACTTTGAGAAACGACTCGAATTTAAGACCAGTAGCTGACCTTTGCCGAAATTTAAAATTCAGCAAACAGGTAAATAATAATAATACTAATAATAAAAATAATAATAATAATAATAATCTTTATTGTCTAACAGATACATCCATTTATAAGACAATTGAGTATGAAATAGGAGACATAATATAATAATAATAACAATATTACTTACATAAGCTAATATGTATACAATTAATGTAATTTGAACTAAAAAAGAAAAAAGAGCAATAGATTTCTACCAATAAAATTAAAGGTAAATTATGAAGGGCTTCATTCAAGGCACAAGAATCTATTCTTTAAGAGTGTTGTAAGCTTAAAGAGGATGAGAGTGTAAATCAATATCATTACAAGTACCGTTGAAGATGTTCATAGCCTGATATAATGGCGTTTTCATGAGAAAATTGGTTGATGGGGTCGGCAAATGGAAAACAGAGAATACTCTAGTGGACCTAGCAGGAACGTGAAAGAAGACTGCAACAGCATCGGGCAGTCAACGTAGTATTTACATAACTTTATAAGAAATGTAATCATATGATAGCATCTACGGCACGTTAATAACGGCAGCTGAAATTGCTTGGTCAGCAGAATCTCATCAATGCCTTTAGCAGGATACACTTTATCCCGCATGAACATTAAAAACTTAGCAAACTTCCTCTGGACACTCTCTAATTGACTGACATATTTAGTATAAATTGGATTCCATATAATTGCACCATATTCAAGTCTCGAGAGCACATAGCTAGAATATAAGGTTTTAAGTGTTGAGATGTTCTCGAAACCAGTGGAATTGCGAATTATAAAACCCAGCGTCTTCAAGGCAGAATTGCAAATTCCATCAATGTGGTCAGCAAAAGAGAGCTTAGGATCGAATACAATTCCAAGGTCCTTGAAAATGTCACAACGCCGAATATTGTTGGTATCTATGCTATATTGAAAGTCGATACTATGGACTTTATTAGTGTATGTCATCACGAAGCACTTTTCCGCATTTAATGGTAGCTTGTTCATTACACACCAGCGTTGAATAAATTTTATATCCTGCTGCAAGGAAACATAAGCATTTATATCATTTATAACGCGAAAAGGCTTCAAATCGTCGGCAAATAACAGAACATTATTGTCGATGTTGTCGCTGATGACGTTAATAAAAAGTAGAAAAATAACTGGGGCCAGGTTGCTCCCTTGCGGTGCCCCACTTATGGCTGTAAATTTAGATGATGTATGTCCACGGATTTCAACATATTGCGAACGGTTGCTTAAGTAAGACTCAAAAAAAGAAACAAGATCTCTGCTGAACCCCAATTTGTCCAGTTTATGTAAAAGTATGGAATGGTCAACCTTGTCAAAGGCTTTCGAAAAGTCATTGTATACCACATCCACTTGCATCCGGTTTTCCAGGGCATTGCCGACAAACTGTGTAAAGCATGCCAAATTGCTTATTGTACTACGTTTACTAACAAACTATGTTGATTAAGAGATATCAATCCCCTAACCTGTGTGAAAATACAACCATATATTGACATTTCGAAGACCTTAGCAAATACCAGAAATAAAGAGACTGGTCTGTAGTTCGATATTACATTAACATCACCTTTTTTAAATACCGGAATGATTTTAGCTTTCTTTCATACATCCGGAAATATGTTTAATTTCAGAGACAAATTGAAGATATAAGAGAGAGATGCCAGCAATTCATGAGCACAATCCTTTACCGAGAAACTGGGAATGTTGTCAGGCCCACAGGTAGGTCTGTCCTTTAATTTCTTCAGAGCAGCAAGTACAACCTGCTCAGAGAGGTGATCCAGGGTGATATTCAAGTTTGAGGAAAGAGTATCATTAAAGGGAGTAAAATTTGTCCGTGTGCTATACACACTGCCGAAAAAGCCAGCAAAGGCGTTTGCTATTTCATCGGGCTCTGAAAATTGAAGATCTTCAAGCTTAAGAATCGCAGGTATAGCAGTGGATGATTTTTTCGCTCTAATATACGACCAAAAGGTGGTTGGATTGCCTTTGATAGAGTCCTCTACTTTAGATATGTAGTTTTTGTATGCCTCGTCTATCAATCTCTTGATTCTTCCTTTTTTTGAGATTTTTAAATAATCTATGTTTACGCTTTATACATTTAATGATTTCAGCTGTGAACCAAACAGGAAATGTTCTCTTAGGAATGACTGACCTGGGCACATACAAATCAAATATATTATGCAAACCCCTGTAAAGTATATGACATGCCTCATCAACATCATTTGAAGAGTATAGGTCTGCCCAGTTGGCAGTGAGCACCATATCGTAGAGAAGTGGAAAGTTGGCTTTTCTAAAATTAAGTTTAGTCTGAGCTATATTGACAGGAAAGTTTTAAAAATTTTGATTTGACATTTATTGAGATGTTCAAAGGCGAATGATGACTATCCACTTCGACCAGAGGGATTATTTCTCTATTTACATTGCAATTCACGCTAGAGAGGACTAAATCTAAGATCACATTATTAGCATTGAGAACATTGTTATACTGTTCTAAAGAGAGCAGGTCTATGAAATTTGCCAATATTTCGACTTTTCGATCTCCAACAATACGCTTAATAAAATTAGCCACATTAAAATCACCTAATATCAAAAGGTTGTTCTTGTGTATAAACCTGAGGGCCTCGAGACACTCAAACAAAGACAAAAATCATTTATGGCAGTAGAGGGGGATATATATATATACAACTAAAATATAAATAGATTCGTACCTTAAATGAAGTTTACAGCCCACTAAGTCAACATCCACAACATTAACATCCTGAAGATCAACTTGTGTTGGTTTGGGTTCTTTCTTTACTGCTAGTGCCACTCCACCGCCTCTTGATATACCCATTCCAGTGAGGTTTCTGTCACATCTAAACACCGAATATCTGTCATCAAATAGTTCGCTTGAAAATATATTACCTTGAATACAACTTTCGGTGATGCCAACAACGTCATAATCACTTCCACGTATTGATTTATAAAATGAATCAGTTTTTGTATTCAATCCCCTAACATTCTGATAAATACATTCAATGTCACGGCGAGACGATGACGACAAGCAGCTATTAGACAATGTATCTAGTTTAAATTAAAGACTTTTGGAATGCCGTTAATATACCTTATTTTGAGGTTAGCTTCACCATTTTGAATGCGAGCATCCATGACTTCTTTCAAGGTCTTGAATTCTTCTATTTTAGATGTTCTATCGTAGATCATAGTGTTGTGTTTGTATTCATCATGATGCCTCAGATCTTTCACTTGTCGAATAATGGCCCTGACATCGTTGGCTAAATTTAGCACAATTTTCATAGGTCTGGTTCTTGATATAATCTCCTTACCAACTCGAAATACTTTGATGTTGTCAATTTTGACGTTAGGACAGAGTTTCAGCACAATATCAGTTGCTTTCGCGACATCTAAGTCAATTCTTGATGAGCTGTCTGAAGGAACAGGTTCACTCATACCAAAAATCATTAGATTCTTCTGACGCGATTAATCTTTATTTGTTCCTCGTATTTAGCGAGCAGCACAAAGTATTGAGATTCCATTCGGTTTAGTTTTTCCATGATGTCATTCAAAGACACATGACTTTGTTTAGGGTGGTCTGCAACACTGGTGATCGAAACGTCATCGTTCACCACTGCAGTAGATGGGCCTGGACCTATAGAAAGACGGTTCCGTGAGTATCCAGAGTTTGACGACCTGCCGTGCACATCCCGATCACTACCCGTTAGGGATTGACATGAGTTACACATCCATGTCGTAGCTCCGGATTTTTTCCACAATGCGGCCTGCTTCGTAAACTCTCTAGCTGTTAGCCCTGAACATCCTTTGCGAAACCATGAGACAAACACTACATGATATTGAAGGCGAATTAGCGTTTATTGGGTTTTCACAGTGTGAACATTTTGTATTGCAGGATTCAGGAGCCATATTGAGAATCTAGTAGCAAAAAAAAACGTACACGTTTATATTTATAATTTGAAACTCGCTCGAGAATCCAGTCATGCAAGCCGTCCCAACCCGTCTCGCAATTTCCAACAAAAAATATGTAAACCCGCAACAGTAAATATAGGCGAAGTTACATGATTTAGCACAAATAACGTTGTTAACTGCCACACTTTTACTTGTGTATATGAAATTTGTAGTATAACTGCAGCTCAATACTTTAAAATGAATTTATTCGTTCATTAATTGCGAATTTATGACAAATCTTTTCGCGACCACTGATAAGAACATCCGGGCGAGGACAGCGCACACACAAAAACAAAGAAGTAAATTGGTATTTTCGTAGAAATATGTACGATTTATGTGCCTGGACATGCGTTTGCGAAGTAACAAAGGCATTTTATTATGACTCTTTGTGGTATATATGTATTGACCCCCCTGAAAAGTTGACCACGAGCCGCCACTGGTATTAACACTGTATTAGGTAGCTGGCAGATACTAACTATTAAAAAGAAAATACAAACTAAATAATAAAAACTAAACATATTATGGAGGAACAAATAAAACTTTGGTTTAGTATAGTTATTGTAATAAATAATTGTCTCTGCTTGTTTCATATTTTATTAGTTTTAAACCAAATAAACGTAACAAATAATATTTTCAGTGCGTAAAAAAATATAGTTTGAATATCACGTAACACAACTGCATTGCAATAAAATTACTATAAAATATATCTACCTCACCTTGTCTTAGGTATTAGCTCAAAAACGAAATACAAAGTAGATAATAAAAACTAAACCAAACATATATTATGAAGGAACAAATAATATTATAGTGCGGTAGACATATTATTATTAATAATGTGACAGCTTATTTCATATTTTATTATTAATTTTAAACGTAATAAACAATATTTTCAGTATGCAAAGAAAATTTGAAACACACAACTAACTTGTAATAAAGTATCCACCTTTTACCTTATACTCATTAGATAAGTCACAACTTATTCAAATAAACAGAAATAGCCGAAACAACAAAATTTCGTTCTTTAAATGCCCATTTTCGTCATTATTTCGACAGTCGACAGATGACATAACGCAACAAACTATGTTGCCGGAAGTCATTAAAAATAATAAAATTTTATTGTATTTTATGCTGTGTTGTTTGAGGAAAAATTAAAAATTGCCACAATCCAGGACAAAATGCGTCCTTCTCGTGAAATCGGAAGGACGAAGGACAAATACGGTAAAATCTACTAATGCAGGACGTCCTTCCAAATACAGGACAGTTGGCAACCCTAATTACGAACTATTACATTCTAGATTATATGATTTAAGATTATATGGAAACTTACAATAATTCCCAAAACTGAGACCAGATCCAGTGATAGGCATCATTAGAATTTGGCCGTCCATAGAATAATTCGTGTTGACTCTTATTTCCGGGATGTACAGTTTTATTTTCACCCTATCTTTGTCCAAGTCAATCCTAAAAAGTGAACATTTTATGCAATGCATTGTCTCAAAAGTAAGGTAAAATATTTTTAAGGATGATTATTTGGCCGAAATGATAAGGCAAACGTTTCTATAAATATCAGTACCGTAATTACAATTTTTGTGCCCCCTATACAAGTACAAGGTTTTCGGTTAAATTTTGAAAGGGGTCTACACGCTTTGTTCTTAGAGGTAGAAAAAAAATGTTTTGTTGTTGTTGTTGGGTTCTGTCTGAACTGCCAGAATTTGCTAAAAAGATTAACAAATGACAATTGCAATTTAACAAATTGAGAATTATTTTAAATGAGACACCCTGTATATTTTAATTCCTTGGAAAGAACTTTTTTTCTGATTTCAAAATGTATACTATGTCTAAGTTCAGACTAACGGTTATCGTATAAATTTCATTTAAAACCTGGAAAAATCAAGTGCTCTGGCTCATAGTAAATTTAACATAGGCAGCTTTGATGGCCATATTGTAACTGGTTTACATACATGGCCATATTGTTACCTGATTTACTTAATTATGGGGTATTCTGACGAAGAAAAAGAAAATATTTTGAAAATATACTTTCGGGTAAATAATTACCGTGAAACACGAAACCGATATAGAATGGCGTATCCTAATTTAGTTGTTCCATCAATATCTGCAATTATATCGTGAAAAAAATGGAAAACAGAAAGACTGTGACAAGAAAGAAACGAATAGTCACTAGAAATGAAGAAGAGATATGCAAATATTGTTATATTTTGAAGGTAATTTTTAACTACTATTAATTTTAAAGTAAGTTTATATTAAAAGTATATTTTATAGAAGATCCAGAAAGTTCAATCTCAGGCGCTATATTAAATTTGAATGAGAAAATATGGAAAGTTCACGAAAATCTAAAACATTACAAATGTAGTGATTCTAAGTTTAGACCGGTTCAGAACTTTACAGGCTTAAACAAAATACAGAGGGTTGCGTTTTGCCGGGAAATGTTGGCAAGAATGCAGGTAGATTAAAATTTCGCCAAGAAAATTCTTTTTATAGATGAAGCTATATTTTTTACGGCGGGGATGTTCAATAGGAGAAATAAACACTTTTGGGCAACTACCAATCCTCAGAAGAAATAAACTGTAAAATTCAGGGCCGAAAGTCTATTTTGGTTTGGTGCGGCATTATAGAAAACAAAGTTTTGGGGCCTATAGTCATACATGGTTATTTAAATGGCCAAAGATATTTAAATTTATTACGAAATCAGATAGAACAAGCTCTGGAAGAGTTACCTCTCCAGCTTTATAATATTTTTATAAACATTAAAATTGCTTCCTGGAAAAACACACCTTAAATAAAATGTGTATCCCTGTCAATCTATATGTAACTTTAACATTTAGTAGTAAAAAAATGCTATAAAAACTGTTAACGTCGACATATATATATTTTCATTTCACCACATTTTTTATCTACATGGTGACCCAAAAATTGTACAGTAAAGGATTTGTTTATCACAATCACAATACTAGAAAACTACTGTAGCATTTATCTTCAAATCATTTGATAGTCCGTTTTATTGACTTTGCTAGAAAAAGAATATTTATTTTTCCAGCAAAGTTAAGAACTAAGCTAAAGTTAAAATTTTAACAGAAATATATAACTGTAACACCCTTATATACCTTATATAACAAATAAAGGCAATAAATAACGAACATAATATTAACTCTAACACTAACCTTTTTTGATCAACTAAGGACACATAAACATTTCTTTTAATTCCTTCGGATATTCTGTTGCTACTGAATATTTTTTTTGATTTTTTTTTGAAATTCCAACAATATATGGATCAGAAGAAACCAACAAGTTGTGAAACACGTCTTCCATATTTTGAACACGGGAAAACTTGCGTGAATAACGCTCTCTATAAGCTTTGATATCCTTATTCCGAGACTCCTGAGCCTCTTCCGAAAGGAGACCTAAAGGCACTATTGCATTTTCTAGTATTTCGAATCCATGGAATAAAATTTTGTGTAAAGTTATGGGCATGGGATACCAAGGGTAATTTTTTACAAATATTGCAGCTGTTTTTAAACAATAATTTTTAAACATGCAGGAATTAATGGTAAAAGTACTTAAAAGAGCTAAAAGAATTATGTGGAATCTATAAATAATGTTTTTGTTGATGCCTGTGATTTCCGCGGATTCTTCAAAATTGTGAAAAAATCGCCTAGCCGTGTTGCCGTCATTACTGCTACCATACCCAGGCTTTGGCTTGTCTACTATCAATCCCATCATAGTACGAAATTTTTCTTGAATAGTTTTTTTTTCATTTTGCACAATTTCTTTTTCTTCTTTGGTCCTAGCTTGCCATTTGCAAATTTTTAGTTTGTAGCTCAGGTGAAGTAGGCATTCAAATAAACGAATTATAGCATGTAGTGGTGATATTCCTAGTTCAAGCAATTTTTTGTTATTAACTTTGGCTAACAAACATTTTGAAATCATATTAAAGTCTTTGGATGTAAGCCCACACAAGTAACAACGTTGTTGTGATGTTATTTCAGCAATGGCATAAACAGTTTTACCATCTATCATGCTGAGGATTAGGTGATGCTCAATTAAAAAAAATTTGCCATTCAAATCAACCTCGGTGAATGTAAGAAACTCTATTTGATTCCTAACATTTTGGATTTCATTTCTAGTCAGATCTGCAGTTTCCTTGGCAAAAAAAAGTTTTAACGGCCTGCAACTTCTTGGAGAAGAGGCAGAGGGGTTTCCCCAAATTATAGTATGAGTGGTATTTTCAGAATTACGTATTTCAAGTTGAATTGTGGAAACAGCTATTAGAAAAATACTGGCGTCCGATACTGAATTATCTTCGAAAAGCTGCTTATACTCGGACTGTCCAGATATGCCATCACAACCCCATTTTGACGCCATGTGAATAGTATGGGTTTCTTCAGGAATGGAAGATAAAACAGCGCTTAAAGACTTTAAAAGTCTTTTACCGGTATGATCTAGTAAGTCTTGTAACGGTACTTCTGCGGAAGACTCAGTTATTACCATTTTTTCAGGATAACAGTTTTTTCTTGCAGATGTAATCAATTCATATGGAGGATACATTTTACAGGTATGATCTAAAGCTCCTTGTCTGATTAAATTATATTGGAATTTGGTGAGTTTTGCAAAAACAACAAGAGCTAATGATTCGTCTGGGGTATATTGTGCATAGCTTGAATTTGAAGTATTAGGTTGGTTAACAGAAAGTATGTTTTGAACAACTTTTGCCGCTTTTGATTTTCCTTCAGCCCTAATCTTCATTTGAGTGGCAAAAATTAACTCCTGGGTAGAGTTTAAACGCAAATTTTCCGTTTTCCTACGTTTAGATCTTTCACTACTTTCCTCAAATAACTTGGACGGTCTACCTCCAGGCAAATGTGGTACTGAAAATTTTACCACAGTATTTAACCAATTTGATTCTTTGGCATAAAAAATATTTTTAATTCTTTTTGACGAATTCCATCTAGTTTTATATTCATTTATAAATTTGTATAGCTTTTGTTTATCTCGAGGTACTAGCTCTTCTTTTATGTTTAATAATTGTTTAACTTTGACGTTAAAATATTGAAACGTTTCTTTGTTTTTAGGACAACTAAGATAAAGTTCCAAAAGCTGGCTTCGGAAAATATTTTTTATTGATTTTAATAAAGATATGGTTATATATCATATAAGAGGTACCGATAACGATAATTTTTTACACTTAGATTTGTAAAAAAAGTTTTTCTTAAGTATATGCAAAAAATTTACGGCAATATTATCGAGTTAATTTTAAGTAGGAAAGTTTATATAAACCCTGGGTTTGCAAATATTTCGTTTCCGAGATACAGGGTGTTCAAAATTTTTGATTTTTTGAAATAACTTATATATAAAAATATATATATAAAAAAATAACTTGTTATAAAATAAATATTTTGCAGAAAATTTGGTATGTGGAGTTTTTTTGAAAAATTATAAATTAGGTATTGATATTTTTGCAGCACCTAGTCTATTTGTTGGCAAACTTCTGAGTTTTTTATGAATAAATCTTATTTTTACATATTTACTAAGCAAAAAGGTACATTTGTTCAACATTCATTTTCAACACCCTGTATATCGGAAACGAAACATTTGCGGATCCATATTATTTATATACACTTTTTTACTTAAAATTGACTCAAGAATATGCCGTAAGGCAAAAAATATTTGATTGTTTAGCTATTATATGCACCTTTTCATAAAAGCTGCCGAAATCAAAGAAGTTTGTTGAAGTTGATACTTTTTTAGTCGTGACCTTACGATAACGAATGATTTAAAACAAAAAAAAATAATATTTTTACATCTGCATAATTTAAAATAAAGAGACAACGTAAAATATATTTTTCATTAAAATAATAAAATACATACCTTGGCAGTCTGCCTCCATGTTATGTAACTTATTACTTATCACACAACTGTTAAAAAAATTAATTTACTTGGACACTACGTCAAGAAAAATTCAGTGGTTTAATATACGCATTACAACTGGTAAGTTTGACATGTCAAAACAAAAACAATTGTTATTTTTATTTGAGCATCACATTGTCATAGCCTACTATGGTTATCATTAAATAATATAATAACATTTTTATCTTGTTTGGACCAGTTTGATATTATGGGGTTTTGGCCAAACTTTTTTTAATTTCCGCTTGTGTGCGATGGGGCCCCTAATGATAATAATATTGAAGTTACAGAATACCTTAATAATAAATACGATTTATGGATAGGAAGACACGGTGGCATAACATTCAACGATTCGGAAATTGACCTTAAAATTGCATGCCGAAATAAATAGTTTAAACGAAAATAATCCAGAGTTTACATTTCAAGCCATAACTGGTAGATTTAGAGACAACTTAGAAAAATGTCTTAGAAATAACGGGGGTTAGATAGACTAAATACAGTTTATTCCATAATTGTTTTTGTTTATTCATTGTTACTTAATATTTAATATCCTTGTTTCAAAATGTTAAAATAAAAAAAAACATGTAGCTTTAATTTCTTCCCGGTATCAATATTAAAACATCTATTATTATTCAGATTATTGTTTCATACAAATAACTTATTAAATAATTTAAAATTTGTAAGTGAGTCCCGGACAATATAAACAGTAAATATGTGTTAAATTATAAACATTTAGAAATTATTTTTAAAGATTTTATTATTGTTATTTATTATTAGATTAAATTACGTCTATGCAGTAAAATATTTGTTTTCTCTTTGTCAGAATACGCTTAATTAAGAAATTAAGTAATTCAGGTGTTCAAAACCAATGATAAAAATAAAAACAATTGAAATCAAAGCCGCCTATGTTAAATTTACTATGAGCCAGAGCACTCGATTTTTCCAGGTTTTATACCAAATTTATGCCCTAATCGTTAGTCTGAATATAGACAAAGTATATATTTTTGAAATCAGAAAAAAATGTTCTTTCCAACGAATTAAAAATATACAGGGTGTCTCATTTAAAATAACAAGTCGATGCTCAATTTTTTAATTTGTAATTGTCATTTGTTAATCTTTTTAGCGAATTCTGGCGGTTCAGATAGAACCCAACAACTTTCGAATTTAACATTTTTTTCTATCTCTAAAAATAAAGCATATAGAATATTTTATTACGTCATGGAATTACGATTATCGGCTACCCTGTATATACATATTTTAAGAACTCGTGGGAATTTTTTTAAAAAACGAAAAATGTTCACCGTCTTTATGGGAAAATATATTTCGAAAAGTTGGCAACACTGATTGTATGAAATAGTGTGAGCCTGTTAGGGGTTAATGAGTGAAGGCTAGAGCCGCCGATAAGACAAGATTTGTTACTATTATACTTCTTAAACTCACTTGATATTTCTTATTATGAAACCGGTAGGCCCAAAAACTTCAATATTCTTGTAACTCGATCGAACAGAGACAGGCCCATGCCCTTGGTCGATCAACACTTCAGGTATTCGCAATGGTTCGCAACTCGGTATCCCGAATTCCGGGATTCCCTTGGCCATAAGCGGTCGAAGCTTCTCGATCGAATCTACGAGGCATTGCTTGATATCGGGATCGGACTTTGAGCAGATTTTCAAGAAGGAAGCTGCAAAAAAGATACTGTTAACTTCTATATAAATGTAATGACAATAGCAAACAAGGCCCGAGCTCCACATGGAAAGATTTATATGCAGCTGAGTTCCACATGAAAATGTTACAACAATTGGTTGCGAGGCGTCGCACAGTGTTGCATTCAATGGACATAATTCAAAATTTTGCCGAAATGGATTTCAATAATTATGGGAATTAACAACTAATAACTATCCAAAGGATGCCGAATAAGCAATAAAAATTTCGCACTGTCAATATTATGATCGAAGTAGGCGAATACGTCGTTTTGGTTGCCATGATAACAAATTTTGATGATATGCTTTTAATGACATTTTTAATGAAAGTTAAGCGTTTAAGGTGGTTTAAGCGAGCGGTAAATTGGAAATGGCGAATAATTTTAAAGGTATTTATCACAATAATGTGTTATTTTCGTGTTTCTACTAATCCTTATCATTTTAATATTTATATTATTGAACAATACGGATTATTTTAGTTTAGCTAAGGTTTAAGAAAATATATATCAAAATATATCTGAGATCTTTTTTTTATAAATATATCTACCCTTAGACTTTACTAAAATATAAATATTGTTTGCCGCTTTTTGCGCCTTTTCTTGCAATTAATAATATTATAGGCGAATCACCTGCCATTCAACGAAAAATTTTGTATACTGAATGGGTTGACAGCAGTAAAGACAAAAAAATATCAAATGTGCTGGCGAAAATGCGCAAAGAATTGGAATCTTACAACTATCTAGATAATTTTGAAAAGCTATTATTAGAAAAAAGTAATTTTTTTTGCTTGAACATTGACCGAATGTGGAGAAATTGCAACAGAACGAGAAAAACATTCGAAAATAAGCATGGTGACTGGCTAAATGGAACTATTATTTTTTTGGCATTAGAATCAGACGTTGAGCGAAATTTAGAAAATAATAATTTGCATCTAGGCCCTAATCGTGGGAGGCCGCGAAAGCCTTTTGAGGAGGCATCTCACAAAACCAAAATACGTCGAGTTGAGGCACTTGTTTCTAATTATTCTGCCGAGGAACTAAGTTTTGCTGCTGAACGATCTGCTGGTCTGCAAAAATCAACTCTTAGTAGTAATAATAAATCCAGTTTATCTAATCAACAGGCCTTGGCCCTATTTTGTAATCTTAATTTATCATATAGAAAATATAATATTTTACGTTGTACAGTAAATAATTTACATAAGAACTGTTTTCCGAGCTACCGTACTCTCCTAAAAACTAAAAATGAATATTTACCGACACAAATTACTGTCACTGAGACATCAGCAGAAGTGAATCTACAGGAACTTTTGCAAAAAACGACTGACAGCATTTTAAAAATTGTACATCCCACTACTTTTTCCGAAACTCACTTTAAATTAATTTGCAAATGGGGATTTGACGGGAGCTCGGGGCATAGTCTCTATAAGCAAACATTTAAAGACATAAATTCAACAGATGAATATATGTTTTTAGTTGCATTAGTTCCCTTAAAATTAATTACCTCAAATGGTCAAAAAATTATTTGGTCTAACTCGACAGAATCAGATTTCATTTTATTAAAGAAAATGCGAATGTCATCCGCGAGCAAGAAAATTATATAAAAAAATTAATAAATGAACTATCTATTTATGAAATCCGCGGCGAGAATAATCTTAATGTTTCGTTTAATATGCTGTTTACTATGTTTGATGGCAGTGTTGCTAATATTTTATCGGGAACTAATGCAACATCTAAGTGTATCGTTTGTGGAGCCACACCCAAGGAAATGAATTCAAACAAAGTCCTCAGTAAAATTCCGAACACTGAGAATTATAAATTTGGCTTATCTACTCTTCATTGTTGGATTAGGTGCTTTGAATGTTTAATACACATCTCATACCGTTTGGAATTCAAAACCTGGCAAATAAAAGGCGACGAAAATAAAAAAATTGCTGAAAATACTAAAAAGAAAATTCAAGCAGAGTTTAAATCCAGAATGGGGTTGATAGTAGATAAGCCAAAGCCCGGGTATGGTTCCACAAACGATGGCAATACCGCTAGGCGTTTTTTTTATAACCCGGAATTAAGTGCCCAAATTACTGGAATAGATAAAGATTTAATTTTAAAATTTTCTTTAGTTTTGAGAGTTTTAGCTTCTGGTTGTGAAATAAATATTGATAGGTTTAGATTTTTACTTGAAGAAACGAGAGCACTGTACCTAGATTTATATGCGTGGTATTTTATGCCGAGTTCGGTACATAGAATGTTGATTCACGGGTGTGATATAATTGATTCCTTAGAACTACCAATTGGTCAACTAGCAGAAGACGCGCTAGAAGCAAGACACAAAGAATTTAGAAAAATTCGATTATATAACACCCGTAAATCATCTAGAATATCTAGTAACACAGATATTTTAAGAACCCTTTTATTAACTTCAGACCCTCATATATCTAGTTTAAGAAACATAATATTAAAAAATAAATCTAAGGACTATGACAGAGATATACTGGAATATTTACACACCATCATCAAATTCTACATTTTCTTTCGACATTCCTGATGGAATTATCAATGATAATAGCGATGATTCTGATTAAGTTAACACTAATAATGTACCGTTGCGTTCATAAACATGTGGGAGAGCGACTTTAGACTATAGGGTAAAATCAGTTTTTCAAAAAATTTCACATTCAAAAGTCTGGGTGACTGGTATTCTTCGATTTCAGATTAATTTTGAAAAAAAATAATTATAAAGATTTATTAACGGATAACAACACTATTCTGAGTTTGTTATGTGCCAAATGCTGGAAATCTGTTGAATGTGAAGTCTGTGCCACTTCTTTTTGATATTCGAACTATGACATGCAGCTTCACACTATATACAAATGATGTCCCACTTATTTATGAATTCAACTGCACCGTGGTGTATTGGTTGGAATAATAATTACCTATTGATAAAATTGTTTTAGCGCATTTTCCCAAATAACCCCATACCTAACCGTTTTTAATCCATCTTTTGGTAACCTCTGAGGTGTATTTTTTTAGTTATATTTGTTTGTCGCTGTTTTTAAAGTATTATTTCGTAATATTTGAACCAATTAATCTCCCAGTAAAAAAGCCTTTGTACCAAGACTTCTGCAAGACCCTGTATAATTTTCATACAGATACTTTGATATCTTGTATGAATATTTAGGTAGTACGGCTGAATTTGGAAATAAATTTTTGATTTCAGATGTTAATTTAGCATAATTTATAATTTGATATCAACTTTTAAAAATAAGAATTTTCAAGACCCTGTATAAAAACCAACGTTACTTATTGTGTTACAATATTGAAGATTCATGTATTAAAAGGTAATTCTATCATAATAAAATAATATGTGCTCAATTTTTATGATCGGAACTATTTTTGTCTATTATTCCCTATCTTGTGCAACACTGTGCGTCGGTCTAACATGACAAAAAAAAGGAGGTCCTCATTAAAACATTACTATTACATTTTTAGGTTGAACCTCAGGAAAAAAGATGTTTTTTGTTAACACCTACTCTATTCGCATGCGAGAAGGAAAGCTTCGAAAATGCCAAATGTGATTTTTGCGAAACGACAGCAAGAATGTTCTTTTCAGAACGACAGTAGTGAACGGATGTACATCTGGAATAAAAACACATTGTATTTTTCTATCTGTGAAGGATTGAGAATCAACATTTATGGGACACACAGTATATAAATCACTCTTACTATGTTAAAACACATTTACAATCTAATATTACAAGAATACATGAAATAAGCAGCTATTCGCTGTTAAAATTGGCCAAATTTGTTAATTCTGCCAGAAACTGAATATTTATTTATAATTTTGTTCCTCAAAATTAATGAAAACAAAAATCATATCTATTTCTGAATAGATATTGTATTATATAGATATATAAAAATATTAAAAAAAATCTATCGATTAAAACAATGTAATTAATACTATACTTCACAAAAGATAGACTGAGCCAATGGCGAATATAGACTTTGCTTTTGGGGAGGAGTTTGAGATAATGAAATTTCGACAACCAAAAAACTTTACTTTCTTTCTGTGTACCTAAATACACACTGGCTGTGGGAGAAGGGGGTTTAGCTCGCCAATCCCGAAAAAAAGGTCCCCATTTTATACTATTAGTACTATTTAAGCTTAAAAAATAAAGACTCTGGGAGGGTAGTTTAACCCCAAACCCCCCCCCTTAAATACGCCACTGTACTGAGCTACAGACCGTATTCTTCCCATAGCATAAAATAAATTTCTAAAAACAAATTGTTATAGTATCTTTTCAACTCAGTGAGATTTTAAGACGATTATATAATATTTTTTAAAAATATACCCCTAAGGGCGTAACCAATTAATTTATTATATATATATCCCTTTCACTAAATAACTGATTCTTTCGTCAATGGCTTTCAAAACAATAATCTAGTAATCGTTTTTTGGATATTCCGAAATTCTACCCTAAGGGGGTAAATAGGTGTGAAATATTTTTTTTGCAATATATCTTTTAAACATATCCAGACCATTAAAAGCTAAACCATTAAAATCTATAGGATATATTTGCAAGTATAAAACCTAGGAAAATATTTCTTCAAAATTTTATGTTATCATTTTTTATGAATGATTGTTTAAAAAGTTACAGTTACATTTGTATTTGTATTTTATTTTTAAATATATAACTTAAAAGTTGAACATACAGATAATACAATACAATATGTAAAAGGGAAAAATCCCCCTCCGAAATTTTTTAAGATCTTTAATTTTCTGGGTTCCTAGATGCCGAAAAACATCTTTTCTCAATTGCCTCGGCTTGTCTGTCTGTCTGTTCGCGGCATAACTAAAAAACTACTTAACCGATTAACTTCAAATTCGAAAACTAAGGGTAAAAATCCAATATGGCGAAACAAAATGGCTGCCTAGTGAAATGTAAAAAAATATTATTAAAAAACTATTTATCCATTTATCTCAAATTTATCAAAATATTATATTGAAATCAACTGATAAAATTTTTTCCAAGATGGCCGAACAAAATGGCGACTTAAGAAAATATTCAGCCTGAAAAAACTGCTTAATGGTTTGTTTTCACATTGTGAATTGTGGTATAGGGATCAACTAGTAAAATTGTAGTACTAATTCAAGATGGCGGAACAAAATGGTGGTCAAATATAATCACCCTCTCAGGTTTTACATATCTTCACGTTTTAGCGTCTATAGATGCCAAAAAACATGCATTATAATTGTCGGTCCGTCTGTCGCTCTGTCTGCAGTTCGCGGTATAACTTAAAAAAAGTAGTAAGTATCCGGTTGACTTTAAATTTTGACCAAAAATTAAGGGTCATATGGGGATGATCTGGTAATATTTTATTAGTCTTTTTTTAAATTGTTAAGTTAAATTGTATTAGTCTTTTTTTAAATTGTCGTCTTTTCACAATTTTATTGTTGCATCCTCAGGACACACATCCTGCATGGAACCCATAAACCTACTGATATTTCCCAGATATTAAGCTTCTAAATGGTTTTGAATCCTTTTGTTTTTATGTTAAATTAAAAGATCTAAAAGTCTTTTTTTACATAGTCGAAAAACATCCTCAGGATACATACAGGATGGTGCAACCAAGATGGGGTGGACGATTGTGGGCAAACGGAGAGGAATTTGAAAAAACATTTTTGGGATATGATTGATAGTCAACAACGCTGTGTTTTAAAATTATACCCATTATACAGGGTGGTCTGAAAAGTTCGTGGTGAACCAAACTTGTGTTTTTTTAAATGGGACACTAGGTATATTATTATTTTAGTTGATTCTCCTATTCGTTACGATCATTTTGATATGAGGTTTGTTGGGTCTAAAATTTATACCAAGGGAATGGGACGAGGTTAAAGTGGAAAAAAGGGTTATACTCCAGCCATTTTTTGAAAACAATTGAAGCAGGTATGGAAAAACCAAATATTCTATAAAATGTATTGTATCTAGGATTACAATAATCGCTTGTAAGTCGTTCAAAATTATTCACTGTTATACAGGGTGGTCAAGTTTTGCAAATTTACCTTGTATTGAATTTTTTTAAATGGAACACACCATATATTTTACTGTCATATTAAAGATAACATCGCCAGCTTTCAGAAAATACCCTATTTGATGTCTTTCTAACCAACAGTTTTTTAGTAAATTAACCGTGAAACCAAAATTTACTCATTCTAACAGAAACGGTATTATTTACGTTGCTTAAATTGACTACCAATAATATAAGAAGGCCGTGATATAATCATAAATGAAAAGAAAGATTGACATTCTTGTCAAAACCGCAAAGTGTCAGAGAATTGGCATCAATTACCATTGTTTTTTGACGATAAGCCGAGAAATTGTTAAGTAACAATGAGTTTGAGTACTCCAGAGTTGATAAACATGACTTTTATGAACAAAAAAACCCTTTACTAGCAAGCAGGGTTTATGCGGTACGATATCCCGATGCCGAAAAAAAACCAAGACCTGAAGCTTTTGCAAGTTTGTTAAAGAGGTTTCAAGAAACAGGCAATGTTGCTTTTAAGAAACGTAAAGTAATTAATAAACCAGTTACCAATGAAGATAATGCTTTGACAGTGTTATTAACAGTGCAAGAAAATCCACACACAAGTACCAGAGAAATTGAGAGAGCTACTGATATTGAACACACTAGTATTAAACGGATTCTGAAACAACATAAATATCATGCCTACCACATTGAATTACACCAAGAACTGTATGATCGCGATTACGTCCAACGACAAGAGTTTTCAATTTGGTTTTTAAATACAATTTGGGATAATCCAGGTTTTGTAGATAGGGTGCTGTTTTCAGATGAAGCAACTTTTAAAAGCAACGGCTTGGTTAACAAACATAATATGCACTATTATTCAACCGAAAATCCACATTGGATTCGTCAGGTGGACCATCAAAATAAATGGTCAATTAATATTTGGGGAGGTATAATTAGCTCTCATGTTATAGGACCATATTTCTTTGAAGAGCATTTAACGGGAGAAGTCTATTTAAATTTTTTGAGAAATGAGTTGCCCGTATTGCTCGAAGACTTACCTTTAATGTTAAGAAATTCCTTATGGTTCCAACATGATGGAGCACCCCCGCATAACCATAGGCATGTAAGACATTTTCTCAATAATTGGAAAGGAGAGCATTGGATTGGGCGAGGGGGACCAGTTAAGTGGCCTGCGAGGTCACCCGATTTAACGCCACTAGATTTCTTTTTATGGGGACATGTTAAAGAAGAAGTTTATAAAGAGGTTCCAACCACAGTGGAAGATATGAAGTTGAGAATAATAAGCAGTTTTCGCAACATTTCAGACCTGACTTTAAGAAAAGTGAAACTTTCATTTATGGATAGACTCGAAATGTGCCTTCAGCAAAACGGTGGTTTAGTTGAACATCTTTTATAAGTTTTAATTACATTGTTTTTGTTGATTTATATTAAATTTATTTTTTTTGTAAAAAAACATTTGTTATTAATACTGTCAAAGCATTATCTTCATTGGTGACTGGTTTATTAATTACACAGCAACTTTTCCTGTTTCTTGAAATCTCTATGATAAACTTGCAAAAGCTTCTATCTTGTTTTTATTTCGGCATCGCATCATCAAAGAACAATATTTATTTATTTACTGATGACAATATTCTGACACTTTGCTGTTTTGACAGGACTGTCAATCTTTTGTTCACTTTATGATGATATCATGGCCTCCTAATATTAAATTGTCAATTTTAACAACGTGAATTCAGAGTAATTCGTGTTAAAATGAAGAAATTTTGATTTCACAGCTAATTTACTGAAAAACTGTTGGTCAGAAAGGTATCAAATATGGTATTTTCTGAAAGCTAGTAATGTTATCTTTAACATGAAAGTAAAATATACAGGGTGTTCCATTTTAAAAAATTCAATCCAAGGTAAATTTGCAAAACTTGACCACCCTGTATAACAGTGAATAATTTTGAACGACTTACTAGCGATTATTGTAGTCCTAGATACAATACATTTTATAGAATATTTGGTTTTTCCATACCTGCTTCAATTGTTTTCAAAAAATGGTCGGAGTATAACCCTTTTTTCCACTTTAACCTCGTCCCATTCCCTTGGTATAAATTTTAGACCCAACAAACCTGATATCAAAATGATCATAACGAATAGGAGAATCAACTAAAATAATAATATACCGGGTGTCCCGTTTAAAAAAACACAAGTTTGGTTCACCACGAACTTTTCAGACCACCCTGCATAATGGGTATAATTTTAAAACACAGCGTTCTTGACTATCAATCATATCCCAATTTTTTTTTTCAAATTCCTCTCCGTTTGCTCACAATCGTCCACCCCATCTTGGTTGCACCACCCAGTATATAGATTCTATATCCTGCATGAAACCCATATTATCTGCAGTCTTTACCTACTCTTTTGGTCTGCAGATATTTCCCAGATATTAAGTTTCTAAATGGTTTTCGTTAACGATCTTATTGTTGTTATGTTAGAGTGGTGTATTATTTGAAGTTAGGGATCCAGTAAAAAAAACAAAACACTATTTTTAAATTATGGACGTTTCGCAACTTTATTGTTGCATCCTCAGGACACATAGATTTTATAACCTGTATGTAACCCATATTATCAATCTGTACCTGATCCGTTGGTTCGCAGTTATTTCCCAGATATTAAACTTCTAAACCCTTTTCGTTAACAATCTTCTTGTTGTTACCTATGTCAGGGTAGTGTATTATTTGGGGTTAGGAAATATAGAAATTTAAAAAAAGGCTTTTCTTTCTTTTTACTTGACCCTAATCACAAATAATACACCACTCTAATATAACAACAAGAAGATCGTTAACGAAAACCATTTAGAAAGAAAAAAATTATTAGGTACTAAAAAATTAATTATCCAGTTTTAATCAAGTGTTACATAGGAATGAACTGGTAACATTTTGATATGAATCCAAGATAACAAAATAAAATAGGGGCCTATTAAAATATTTAAAAAATTAACCTGAAAATAGTATTTATTAAATTAATATCAGTTTTTGTGCAAGAATTAAATTCAGTTGACTTTAAATTTTGCAGAAAAATTAAATGTGAAAATAGGATTAACTGGTGCGTATGTGTCAATGTAAAAACTACTAATTGAATTTATTTTAAATTATGCCCAAAAGTCAAATGTGGCATAGCTAGAAATAAACTGGTTTAATATTAGTAGGAATCCAGTATGATGGAACAAAATGGCGCCCAATAAAAATATTTAAAAAATATGTTACACATATATGCTGTGACTATGTACTGAACTAAATTTGCTAACAAATGGAAGAAAATAATGACAAGGGAAGTTCCGAGTAAAGGAAATTTACCATTTTTTTTATATTCTCTAGGGTGGAATTTTTATCCGTGGGACAATGGCGGCCGAAAATAGAAAGAAACGCTTTTAAATGATCTAATTTCTCGTTAAGTATAGTTTAAGTTTTCCTACATATAGCAATATAATTTCGATGATAGAAATAAACAATTAATGATTTCTTAGACAGAAAAAATATCAACTTACGTAACTTGGGTTTTCCAATAACGTCAGAACATAATTCACTAATAAGAAAACACAAAAAAACCTTTTGAATTGGCTTCATAATTCTAATTAGTATATTTTTTAACGTAAGAACTATCACTAAATAAGTGAACTGATTTAGCTAATGGGGTCAATTGTAAAGCAAATGTATAATAGTTATGTTATAATATTAAAAATATTATTTCTACTGTCACGTTGATATGTCAGCAATTATTATTTAAATAAATTGTTTTATAAATACGCTCGCTGATGTTTGTTATGAGAAAAAGAGACCCGAAATCTAATCCTTGATCTAAGTAGCACAAATTAGCTGATGAGCTTTTTTGCCTAACAGTTAGCCATAAAAGATACGTAAAAACGGGAGATTTGTCAAATTCTGGCAAATGATTCCTGGTTTGTTTTCTAGCCATGAAAGCTCGCTTCAAGTTAGATTTATTGGCTCTAAAAGTAGCAATTTTCAATGTAGATAGGCTATAGCATAATTACTTGGCCAAAAAATATCTTTTATGGGGTAATTAAACCTCCAACTTTTTTTTTGTAATATTGGATGGCCAAAAAAATAGAAATTCCTATCAATTTTGTTCCCACAGCATAACCAGATATATTCTAGTAAGTATTGAAGTTAAATTATAGTAAGAATAGCTGTTTAAAATGCCAAAATATGATATTTTTAATCAATAGAAATCGAGGTCATAATATTGTCAATAAATAGGCATTTTTTCCAAGGCTAACCAAACATATTTTAGCAAGCCATTTGATAAATATTTGCTTACAAAGTGGCCAATTTCAAGCAATAGTTGCTTAAAAAATAGCCCAAAACTTTTTATGATCCGCCATGATTGAAATTAATAAAATTAAACTTAATTTCTAGCAGCCATTACTTGACCACTTTAAGTGACGTCCAAATTAGAATAAGTGATATAACTTTGTTAGCTAATAAGTGTTTTAGAACTAATTTAGTATTATGTAGTTTACCTTTTTATAGTAATATGACCAGTCACTTCGATAGTTTGATTGATGTAAATAGGAAGCTTTCTTTTGTCGCTGAAAGATTAAAACGGTTTTCTAATAATATAGACTTCTTAAACATCTGTAATAAATTTTCATATAGAGATTTTTGTGCCTCCGGATATTATCTCAATGGCAAGGGTCTTGCTAAGTTAGCAACATTTATTGGCACCTGCATCCATAATTTTGGTTCTAATATAACAACGAACCTTAAATTTGTTGTAGCGACACTGATTCAGTCGACCAACCTAGATGATATGGGGTTTGATAGAATTACAAATAAAACTGCTACTTGTGAAAGGGAGCCTTTAAATTTTTTATAAATAACGCCAGTTTTGTATCACTCTTACTTCTTAATATTCAGTGTCTAAGAAATAAAATTGATGAGTTTACTGTCTTTGTAGAGTCTCTTGGATCTCCCGATGTACTGCTGCTCACTGAGTATTGGCTTAAACCCGGAGAACCCTGTTTCACTCCCAGTTATTCTGTTGTAGCTAGTTATTCGCGGGAGAAGATGGGTCATGGTGGTACAATGATCTTATTCAAAGATACTTTTTTGTAAAATTTTCCTATTATCACTGTAAATGAATATGATTTCCTGATTGTTGAAGGAAAGTTTGAATTTTGTGTTGTATATAGTAAGACTTATAATGTTTTCTTAATTTGTATATATCGACCGCCTAATGGTAGCATTGGGGAGTTTTTGGAATCACTTGAAATGCTTGTTTCCAGTATTCAGATGAATTCCAGAATAATTCTTTGTGGAGATTTTAACATCAATTACATGGCGGATTCAAATGAAACACAAAATTTAAAAAACTTATTTTTGTCATTTAACTTTTCAATGGTAGTACAGCAGCCAACAAGAATTTCGTCCCACTCTTGTAGTTTAATAGATTATTTCTGTTTGAACTTTATTTCTGAAATTAAATGGGAGTCATCAGTTATTCCTTCGGGATTGTCCGACCATGAGTCTGTCTTACTAAGAGTTGGTTTATTTAAAGAAAAAGGGAAAAAATTCAGGTACGGTAGAATATATAGTTCCACTAACTTTAATAATTTTCGAACGTACAGTATGGGTGTTAACTGGCATCGGATAGGTGAGTCTTGTGATCCATTGCATTACTTTAACGAGCTTGTTTTAGGAATTTTTAATAAAAGTTTCCCAATTTGCAAATTAAAAAAGAAATCAGGAAAACCTTGGGTAACTTCTGGAATAAGAACTTCATCAATAAATTTGAGGGCATTACATACCTTCAGAAAATATACCACAAATCTTTATTTTCACAATTATTTTTTAAACTACAGAAAGATCTACAGAAAGGTAATTAGTACTGCGAAGCAAATGTATTATAGAAATAGAATAGAGAGGGCAAGTAATAAAACTAAAGAAAACTGGAGTATTATTAATGACTTGACTGGTAGAACAGCGGATGTAAATCGGATTCCTATTGATGTGAATTTACTTAATGAGTTTTATTGTACAATAGCTGAAAAAATTACAAAGAACTTAAGACCCCAAATCAATCCACTTTCTTACATTCAGAATGTGTCTATTCGCGACTCTTTCTACTTGGCTCACACTGATATTGATGAGATAAAAATTATTTTTAAATCAATAAAGAATAAGAAGTCATGTGGCATTGATGAGATATCCCTCAGGGTTCTCGAGAATCTCCCCGATGAAGCTCTCAGTGGGTTGGTTCAGTCTATAAATATGTCATTTGATTGTGGCAAATTTCCATCATGTCTGAAGTTGGCTGTAGTTAATCCATTATTCAAAGGGGGCGAGCTGGATGATCCAACAAATTTCCGGCCCATTTCTCTCTTGCCCTGTTTATCTAAGGTCGTTGAATCGTTGGTTAAGAGGAGAATGAATTCTTTTTTGAAGCGGCATAATGTTTTGAGCAGGAATCAGTTTGGGTTTCAGGAATCGAAACGCGTTAATGACGCAATATTTGCTTTTCTTGAAGGGTTATATACAAGCTTAAATATGGGAGACGTGGCTGCAGCGGTGTTCTGTGACTTTTCCAAGGCATTTGATTGTGTAAATCACAGAATACTGCTGGATGAACTCTCCAACTATGGCTTTAGAGGCAATACACTTAAATGGTTCGAGTCCTTTTTGACTGGGAGAGGACAGATTGTAAAGTCATTGGGTGTTATGTCTGAGACTTGCAATGTGAATCATGGAGTTCCACAGGGATCGGTGCTTGGCCAATACTTTTTCTGCTCTATATCAATGATCTTGCCTCTCTGGACATAAGGGGTTCTTTTACTGTATTCGCAGATGATACAACTATTTTATGGGCACACCCACAGCAGGATCAACTTATGAATATTGTTTCTGAAGACCTGGTGAAGGTAAAACAATGGTGCGACTCCAACTTACTGTGTTTTAATGTTAAGAAAACAAGCGTACTTAGCTTTAAGTTTGCCTTTTCTGGTTTAAATTTGGATGGTTATGAATTAGAAAATAGACGAGTAAATAAATTCCTGGGCATTATGATCGAAAGGCGGTATTTCATTCAAAAACCAT